>CABHPH010159497.1:0-20876 GCA_902168325.1 Peromyscus nudipes | reverse complement strand
CAACCATTAATTGCAAAAAAATCATGCACACTTTCATTTTGAACATATAAAGTCTTGCAGCAGCCAGCTAGTGCATCTTGTCTCATAGCCTTGCCCTCAGAAATAAAGACTTTCACCCCACTTCCCTCAAAGCCCTTACTATGCTCCATTTCGACACATCTTACTTTACCTTCCAAGGGATGCGTTTGTCATCATGAGCAGGATAGAAAACAGGATAGAGAGTCCTTCTGGTGTGGTCCTTGTTATCATGGGTGGCAATTTTATCTACCTCCTAAATTTGAATGACAGCATAGAGATAATACAGGTTTACCTCCTACTGGCTTGTAGTCAATACCAGGGTATGCTAAAAATGAACTAATTCCATGTCTTTATTAAAACAAAAGCTTTTTTTTTTGTCCATTACTTAGCTGGTGTCTAGCAGAGAACTTGACATATAGGTGCTCAGTAAGTGCATGTCAAATTACATTGACATTGATATAGAATTGACCATTGCTCAGCCAGTTTCTTCTGCTTGGCCATACGGAATCTCAGCAAGCATTCATTGAGTGTTTCATTCTTATTCCCGTCTCTACCTCTAGCAGTATAAAGACAATTGGAATAAAACTCAATGAGTTTTTCACACTTCAGTGAAGAAGACAGACGTGTGTAACGAGCAGCTATAATTCATTGTGGTAATGTTGCAGTTAATGTATGCAGGCAGTACTATGGGGACATTGAAAGTAAGCAGTGAATAGAGACTGCTGTCCTCTCCGGCTTGGTTTTGTTTGTTTTAATGAGCAGTTTGTCTGAGAGAAAGGAAGAAGGCCATTGTCAGAGGAGTCCTCTATGAGGGGAACGGATGCTGTAAGGAGCATATAACAGAAACAGAAGTCCATGTACCCAGAAAGAAAGCACATAGAGGATTCATTTTGAATGTTGGATTTTAAAAGACTGCTTAAAACCAGGGCTGAGGGTTCTGAATTCTTTCTTATAGGCACAACTTGAAACTTCTGAAATATCCCCTTTTTTAAATTAGACATATGAATATTTAAGTGAGAGACATACTGGAGTAGAGGAGGATTGAAGGGCAGAGAAGCATGTAAGGATGGTGGAGTTTAAAAATGGGACAAGATGCCAGCAGAAATGTAAGCACTGCTAAGAAGGGGAAACAGGAAGGCTTCTGATCATCCGAAACCTAAATTTTTTTTCTGGTTGTTATGTTTTTAATGGCTATGAAAGGGAAGCCATAGAGCAAGGCAACTGGACGAAGATCATAAGTAAAGATTACTCCGTGTTCTGGCTGGATAGTCAAGCGCCATTGTTCTCCCACTACAGTGACCTGGGATTTTACATGATTACTGTGACATATTTGAGGGGCTGTCCCTCTGTCCAAAGTCCATCATATGACTCCCAACATTTCTACCATCACTCACTCCCCCAACACACACACACACACACACACACAGGTGATCCTGTTTCAAGGAGTCCCATTTTGTTTATGACAGATTTTTTTTTCATATTCTCACCTTTGAAAAATTTTGTTTTTGAGATAGGATCTCATTCTGTAGCCCTGGCTAACTTAAAATGTATTTTCCTCGGCTTGCCAAATGCTGTATACACAGGCTTCAGCCACCACCCCTGGCCATATTTTTCAGTTGAGAAACACCGATAGCAGGATATGATGCTATACAACAACCGTAATGTCAGCTCTTGGAAGGCAGAAGCAAAAGAAAGGAGATTTCAAGGCCAGCCACGGCTATTGGAGGGGTTCCAGGACAGTCTTGAGCCTGAATAATATTGTCTCAAAAAATGAAAATAAGAATAAATAAAAAGCAAGAGAGGACCTTGGTTTCTATATGACTTTTTCCAAAGTTACATAGTGATATTTATCCCTCCCCATATTCCCTGCTCTACTTCATTCTCTCCTCCCCCACCCAGTGTATCCCTTCTGATTCCATTATTTCCATGTACCTCTGTGTGCCCTTGCATTCTATCTCCACCCCACTCCATCCTACAGCTCTTTACTAATTTCTTGGCCTCCCCAGGGTATTCCAAATGACACACTATATAGCTGAAGATTCACATCTACCATCCTCAAATGAGAGAAAACACACAGTATTTGTCCTTCTGGGGTCTGGGTTCCCTCACTCAGAATGATTCTTTCCAGCTTCATCCATGTATCTGCAAATTTTATAATTTTGTTTTTCTTAAATAGTTGAATAATAAAATTCCATTGTGGGAAATATAGGACATTTTTCATTGTCCATTCATGGTTTGATGGACATCTGGGCTGTTTTCCTTCATGGCTATTGCATGAAATGAACACAGAGAACAAAATATCTCTGTAGTAGGATATAGAGTCCTTTGGGTATATGACCAAGGATGGTATATCTGAATCATATGGTATATCGATTTCTAGGATTTTGAGAAACTGCCACACTGGCTTCCATAGTGGATGGATCACACTCCTCCCAGCTATGAATAAACATTCCCTCTGAACATTTGTCATCATGTGGGTTTCTGTTTTGTTTTGTCTTGTTTTTGTTTTCTATCTTAGCCATTCTGACCAGGATAAGACAAAATCTCTAAGTAGTTTTCATCTGCCTTTCCTTGAAAGCTAAGGATGTTGGACTTTTTAAAAATAGGTTTTTTAACTATTTGTATTTCATCTTTTGAGAATTCTTTATTTAGTTTCATGCCCCCCCCCCTTTTTAACTTGGTTGCTTGTTTTCTTAACATTTAGGGTTCTGTTTGTTATGTGTAGATTCTAGAATGAACCTTCTTTTAGATGAATAGCTGGCAAAGAGTGTATTCCCCTCTGTAGGCTGCATCTTCACTTGGATGCTGTTGCCCTTTGTACTGAGGCTCTTTAGTATTGTAAGGTACCACTTTGCTAATTGTCGTTCATAATGTCTGTACTATTGGGGTCCTGTTCAGTAAGTTCTTTCTGTACTGAGTTCAATCATTGTCCCTACTCTCTCTTCTGTCACATTTGGGGTGTTAGGTCTTGTATTGAGGTCCTTGATACATTTGAAGTTGAGTTTCATAAAATATGAGACAAAAATTCTGTTTTATTAATCTACATATAACTATCCAGCTGGGCAAGCACCATTTGTTGAAGATGCTGTCTTTTTGTCAATGTTTATTGTTGGACTCTTTGTAAAAAAAACTCTGTAACATGTCAGTAATGCCCCTCCTAGACACCAAAAGCCTAGAAAAAAAGCCAAATGCCAGAAATTCGTTACCTCTTTAGGAATTATTGTTAGTGAGGTCCCCTAGACCCTGAAACATTATAGGATATTGCCAGTGCTATTGGATACCTTCCAAAACTTGACAAAGACCCTATTGCTGACTATATTACATACTTGGTTTATAAAACATGGAGAGATCAAGGCTTTCATGGCCTGCAATGCATACTACTGAGAAGAAATATAATCATCAGTCTTACCCAGCTGTGAACTCCAAGAACTACAATAACAACTGGTCTGAAAAGATATGCCTCCCTGTGTAATAGTGGCATGAATATCTTGGGGAGTAACCAACTACTTTCTGACTTAGTTTAAAGCTCAGTCCACAAGATAAAACACATACTTGGCACCATTGGTGGCCCATGAACTGTATCTAGACAGACTATAGGCCCTACAGTAGAATCTGCTCCTATTCTGCTAAATGCACATACTACTAAGTAAACTCCTAATGTCTTACTATTCCCACAAAATAGTACATCTTTCAAGCCTTCATCACAAAAAAAAAAAACCTGTTTGGAATAGATGGTGGTTATCACAGATGCCCATAATGGGTCAAGGTGCAAAACATGAGAGACTGTGGAATCCTCATCCATTAATGACACATCTACATCCCACCTCCCTATTCCAAGGCACAGGGTTCATTGCAGAATAGGAGACACAGAGACTATGGAAGCCAGAGGTAGGTGACTACAAGGAAATACTGTTTTCCAGATATATTAGTGCAGCTGAACACATGGACTCACAGCAGTTGTGATAACACACACAAGACTTGTGCAAGTTCAAGCCAGACACGAGTCCCAACAGAGAGAATGGAGGTCAGCACAAAGACCTGTGACAGACAGGACCTTTGATGTATTGATAAGGTTCTATTTGTTAGGTGGGTCCATGATATTTGTTATGCCCTTTGAAATTTTTTTAAACTATATATATATATATTCCTTTGCCTTGTGGGACATTGGTCTGTCTGGGCAGCCCTCTCTCCCCATGCAGACCCTTCAGCGTCCACCTGCTGCAGCTGATCTCACTGCTGCTTACAGAGCTGATCACCCAGTGTTAGTGTTCCCAGCCTGTCTGTCCACACGTGTGGCCACTCAAGAATACACAAAACCATGTGCTCTGCTTAATGGGCAGATGGAACGGAAGAGATGAGGCTGGGCGTGAGAACAGAGCTGCAGCTGTGCAGGGCTGAGCAAAGTTCCCATGTCTGTTTGTGTAGGTCAGTGACACTGTAGTGGATATCTGTTCTATCTATGACCTTGAACTACATGTCAGTACTGAGGGGACAGCTAGGGGTGACAAGGAATTGTGGTTCCATGGGCATGCATATATATCTATATATCTATATATCTATATATCTATATATATATATATTTATATAAACACACCAGTTGGGCAAAACAGGAAGAACAATATCTCCTGGACTGAGGAATCTAATGTATCTGATAATTATTTCAGTCCACATCATGCTTTTCAGCAAGACCTATATTAAAAATCATCAATAATTATTTATTAACTGTCTGCTAGATATACATTAAAAACTTATGCAAGAATTCTCTTTCCATGTGTTCCTTAAAATTTATGCCATTTTTAAGCATCGTGGTACAGTCATTTCTCTTGTCAATTCGGTCAAGTAAGCAATTCCAACCGAACACATTTGAATGTCACCGTTTGTGTTATTTGGTAACTACTTTAAAAAGGAGCGAGAATCCATTAATCACCTTTAGTATGTAAATTTGTTTATTTGTAAATTATATTCAGAAGGAAAGATGAAGGTGGGTATCTTGGAAACATTCCTCCAATGCATAGTATATGTGTTAGGAGGAGGAGGTCATGCTGATATTAGGCTTTCTCTTTCAAATGGTATCTAGTTCACACACAGCAAATATACAGTGTTATAAATAGTTTCAGCAACATGAGCAGATCCTTTGGAAATGAATCAATAAAACAGATTGGAAATAAAAGCATTTAATAGGTAGAAATGTTGAGTAGTGAATTCTGTTTCCACCCTCCCATAGTTTGTCCTGAGAGAGATGAGTCTTCTCAGGGGCTAATGGGTTATATACCGACTAGCCTTTTCCTTCCTCTGGACCCTCCAATCCTGTACATCTTAGTCCCGTTCCCAAAAGAATCCAGAATTCCCAACTCTGTACCTTCTTATGTCACCAGTACTTGTCCTTTAGAGTTTCTTCCCAACATTATGAGATGTGCTAGTGATAGAAAAAATTTCTTTATGCTCCCAGATACCCTTTGAGTTTTTGAGGATGTCAAGGAACTTGGGCTATAATCAGACCTCCATAATCTTTGTGTCTTTGTTCTATTTTACCCTAGTTGATGTCCATCATTTTAATTTCCTCCTCTAACTTTAGAGAATCAAGCCAAAGACCACAGTAAAATAACAAGGCACAACTCTCTAGAGACTTGAGAAAAGACGTCATATGCTGCCTCCACATGGCTGCCAGTCATCCCATTTGATGTAAAGCATCTGTCTGCTTCAAGGAAACAAGCGAGGTCTGGTTCTCTGTTCTAGTCTGTGAAGAAGGAGGTGGCCTCATTTGTTGTATTAAGCCAGGAGCCCTGTGTTAGAGGGTTGTAAGCTGCTGCCTGCCATGGTTAACACGCTGAAAATTTCATCGGCTGTGTTCAATAAAGACCATGTGTATGAGGGTAGACATTGGCACTTGTGGTTGTGTGTCTCATCCCCAGCCCATGAGTTGCAGCTGGCAGAGAGCAAAGCCACCAGTATATAATAAGATGGACTGCCACCCAAAATTCTTTCATTCACTTCCATAGCCAGGGAGGCTTGCAGGCTGTTTAGACACCCATCACACACTGTTTCTACACCATCTCTTTCTGTCTCCTAGCATTTAATCATTTACAGCTCTGTTAATAAAATTTCATTTGAACGTTTACTGTCTTAAATAATTATATGACTAAAAGGAGAATTCTACTTTACAAAGGGATAGATATATCATCTGACATACTTTGCTCTAAAAGATACACCTCTTCTAAGCAATTTCTTTGTAAGTGCTGTAAAATGATAGCATCTTTGATTCAGAAGTGACCTTCATGACAGTGCTCCTAGCATGTTAATGGCAATGAAAGAACCTGAGGATCTAGTTAAAATTCACATTCTGAATCCATATGTAGGGCCAGCAATTCTGATTTTCTATCCAGTCCTGAAGTGCTAACAAAATTACTCTCTGAACTCAATTGTATATCTGGAAGACCAGAAGTTCCTCAGGACAGTGGGTATGCATTAAGCCACAATAGCCACCACTCTGGAGGGAGACACACGACAGGCTTGGGAACATAAGCCACTTGTCTTTGGATATAAAGCAATGTTATTTACATGTTATCTATGGTATATGTTATTTTTATGCTTTTAGCAAAGACTTATAATTATTTATGTCCAAATCACTGTTGATACTTTCAAAGCAGTTTCTTTGGGTGCCAATGTCCATTACTTCAGTCACGTTTTACCATTTACTCAGATAAGTTATGGGATGTCTTATGCAGTATATTATACAGGTTTTTGTATGTCTAAAGTAATTTCCCAGTTAAAATAGGTATTTATAATTCAAAATGTTATGATTATAATTAAATATATAACCTCTTAAACTATGGATGTTCTTAAAATATGCACATAACTAGTTTATAGATATTTTTGCTCTTTAGGGAAAGCAATTAACAAATATAAATGACTTTCCTTGATGTACCATCCCACATTAATTTGATAATATAGATTTATGATTATTTTTATTTAATGAGTAACATGCTATGATGTGAGATATCAAATTAAATTTGTTACAAAAGCACCATTGTAATTAGCATTTAGAAATCATTCATCAAGCAGATTTAGCTTCCTTATTGTGTTTTCTTAGAAGAATACTAAATATTAATATTTATTCATCAACTAATGGTAAGAAGATAATTCCGAAGGACAGAAGAACCCCTGGGCTGTAGTTTAGAAACAATAATACAGGATATGTGTGTAGTTCAGATGGTGTACAGCCCCAGTGGTTTTCATTTCCATCTCTTAGAGGAACAACCTCCAAAAGACTAGGAAGTTAATCCAGGTACAAGCAGTCAGGAACCCCTGGCACATGTTCAGGGCCACTCAGAAGGAGATTTTTGGTTTGCAGTTTTGAAGCGATAAGACAAAGTAGGGAAAGAAGGAAAAAGGGGAATTATGATTTCATTCTTATATTATCTCTTTAGTAACCGGATGGAGCAAATACTTCTGTCATCACACTTGGATAAGAATTGAGGTCCCAAGACCACACCCAGCTTGCCCAGATGTGCATTTCTGTGTGGTAGAGCTAGCATGTGAACTAGGCTATCTGACTGCATAATCCCTGAGTGTTTTGAATAATCTCCCTGTATTGCAGTTTGAGGCATAAACGTTACAGGTAGAGACACATTGGTAACACTGTAATTGAGGAGATAAAGACTGTCCCACAGAGTCATCTGGTTTCTTTCAGCCCAGTTCCTGAGCTTCTTCTACTTCTGGTTAACAAGGAATGGCCTCCAACAGTGATTCTCTCTCACCCTACTTTAGCATCTCTTGTACTTGGGCCTGTGGATACATACATACTAAAGTTTTAGTAGCTGTTTATGGATAGTCATGTCAAGCACTGTGAGGAGACATAATTCAGAAATGTGTTCAGGCATTGAGGAGCTTGAGATGATAACACTGGTGTGAGAGCTGAGTTCCTCTAGAAGATGAAGTAAGTGGTGTTATTTTGGGTCCCAGTGTAGAGCTTTTACACTGTCATGTAATTTAGGGCTGGCTGTATTTGAATTGGTTTTAAAATTAGAAACTGACCGTCTGTATTTTTCTTTATAAGTATGAAGTCATCCTAGCCAAAAAGTTAGTGAAAGTCAGGCATAGCTTATATTTGTGGTATTATTTTTGGAAAGAAAAAAATGTAGAAAAGCTTGAAAATAATGGCTAGCAGTTTAGAACTCAGGAGAACTTGATGTGTATACAGAGACATTCTCTAGCCAGTGAAGTCAAAATTATGAAAATTACCAAGAAGCGTATGATAGACGGGAAAGGGAAAGTAACCATGACATTTGCCGAGAATCTGCCTCGTGATTGTATTCTGAGACACGGATCTGTTTACTATTTTCATGTAAACATTCATTTCTACAAACATTAAAAAAAAAAACTGGGGCACAGGGGCATTAGACCACTTCACCAAGGTCATAATGGTTAAGCCAGAACTCAAACCCAGATCTTCTCAAAGTATAATCTGGTCGTGTTTTTTCCTTTCCTTTGCTCTGAGCTATTACACTCTCCCCAGCATTGATTTGGTTCAGAAATAATTGTTTTTCCAGTAAACAGTAGGGTCAAATGAATTCAGCTAAAAAATGCATGCGTTGTAAAAATACTAAATCATAAAATGATTGGAAATTATCTTTGGCTTTTGCACAGAGTGAAGGACAGTTAATGGTTGATACTATCTTCAA
Organism: Peromyscus nudipes; assembly: GCA_902168325.1. Lineage (NCBI taxonomy): Eukaryota > Metazoa > Chordata > Mammalia > Rodentia > Cricetidae > Peromyscus > Peromyscus nudipes. The sequence goes on along the minus strand of CABHPH010159497.1, from coordinate 12,177 downwards.
AATGAAAGCACAGTCTTAGCATATAAACATTGTTTGTCTGATATTTGAAATATATATTTATGTAGCTGCCAAAAAGTTTGCTTTCTATTAGCAAGAACTTCCTTGGGACAGGACATGAACAGGGCAGCAGCCCTTATATTTGTAGATAGCAAGCAAAATGTTTTTCTCATCACAATATACTTTCATTAACAGATATCTGAGAATTTGGAGACAAAAATCCTTGCAATAAGCTATGGCTACCACAATCTTTTTTTTCAATTTCTTACCAATCTTTTTACATGATAGTTTTATATTTCACTTGCCATGGTATAAGCATTACTTAAGTTTTTTGTTTGTTTGTTTTGTTTTTCTTCTTCCTTAAGTACTTTTCAACAAGTAATATAAATGGCTTTTTTTAAGTTACATTTTCCTATACCATATTTTAAATTGGTTCCTTTTTTGGTATTGTTTACTTTGATATATTTATATAAACATTCACCATTAGAAAAATCTAACAATTTAAAATTTTTAAATGTAAGGGCCTTGTCTTGGGAAATATTTTAGTTTAGGTTTGGGAAAGATGTTAAATTTAATTTTTTTTCAGGGTTTCCTCTCTAAAAATAACAATAGATCTCATAACTTAACGTTTATACACAGAAAGCCTAGAATAGAGCCAAGAAGAGGCAAGACAGCATGGACATCGATTTTCACTTTTCCCTCAATTTCCATGTCTTATCTTTGAAGTATATTTTTAATTGGTTTGCTTTGCTTCTGTTACGTGGTATGGGGACTTGAACCCAGAGTTTTAAGCAAGACAGGTAAGCACTCTGTCACTAAGCTGTATTTGAGGGTTTTTTAGAAGATCAATTCTACATGAAATTGTATTTATTTAAATTTGTCTCTTTTTAAACAGGGCCTTATGTAGTCAATGCTGCCTTATGACCCTCACAATATAACCAAGGATGTCCTTCAATTCCTGATAGGGTTAGAGGGCAGTACCACCGTGACCTGATACAGTTGAAAGTCTTTTTGTTATTGTTCCAAAAATCAGTCTGACTAGGTTATTCAGTCTTTTTAATGTTACCTATGGTTTGCCATTAAAGAGGAAGGAAAAGAGATACATTTCCTAACTGCCTGTCCTCCTTAAAGTACATAGCAGCTTGAAGATGTGTATTCTTCCTGTCTCTATTTGTGTAAGTTGGTAAATTGCTTATATCAGATGCCTCTAGACATGGGAATCATCTGCATGAGAGGATGAGGACTTTTGTCTTCCCTGAAGGAGATCTTGATATGGCCTCTATATCACTTACCTCCTCTCTCTTGTTACAGTATCCCGCTGCTCTCATGAACCTAGGAGCCATACTCCATCTCAATGGCCGGCTCCAGAAGGCTGAGGCCAACTACTTGAGGGCTCTGCAACTCAAGCCAGATGATGTCATCACTCAGTCCAATCTCCGCAAGCTATGGAACATCATGGAGAAGCAAGGCTTGAAGACCTCCAAGACCTGACCTGTGAGGACTCATCTCCTCCTATGCTTGTCAAAACTGGCTTCATGAACAGACAGAACTTCCCAGCAGTACTGTGATAAAAGTTCACCATGGACTTCAAGTCCAGGACGGAGGTCGTCATGGTTACTGCAACTGCTGGGAGAATCCACTTTGCTATGGGCACAGCCCTTCACACCAAAAAAGGGGAACATTGAAAACCTCCCGGAGGGTGTAACTGTTACCCGTAGACTGTAAACCAGAGCACTTAACAGAATTTTTGGCGTTCTTAGAAGGGAGGGGGGAAATCTCAGTTGCAGACATTATTCACTTTTGAAAGAGAATTTTGAAATTATATTGTTCCTTAAACACTGTGAGAGGGAGTCAGAGAGCCCATCCAGCCACAGTGAACTCTTAAGGTTAAGTGTGAAGACGGGGGGTGATTAAAGCATAGTGTGACTCCCAGTGACCTTACGCTGCTCCTGTCTTTCCTTCCTGGGACAGCCTGCTTATTGAAACTTAAAAAACTTTAGTTTTAACGTTGTGTCAGGATCTGTTGGAATCTGCAGTTGTTTCTTGACTCATACACAGGAACATTTTATGGTTTGAATGTCCTAGGCTTCCCGGTGTTGAACATCCTGTGTTTGTCCTGTCTCAAAAAGAGCATGGAGAGAAGAGCTAACCGCTTGTACAGGTGGTATGAGAGGTCCTAGGGAGGCCTTGGGTGTGTATCACAACACATTTTCATTTTAACATTGTCAGCATTTTCTCCAATACTGTTCAGTTAATGTTAATCTCATTGTATTAATTCTTTTGAAATTACCTTTTACAATGTCTATTCCTGGTTAACACACATGCTCACTAAGGGACGTTGTGAATGTTCCATTCCCAGTACCTAATAGTGACTATATAAGGCAAAGTCCTTGGTGCTTCCTAGACAACGGTTGTTATAATAAGTCAATGAAGGATGAGTGCATAAGGATTGTTGTCGATGGTTTTGTGTTTTGGAAAGAGCTGATGTGAAATGCCCATGAATTCGTAACAGATGCCTAAACAGCAATGGAGATGAATCCTTGAAGATTGCTTTATTTTGCTCTTCCTGAAAGATGTCAAAAATAAATTATTTTAAGATGTCATAGAGGTAAGAATCAGCCTGCATATATCTATGTCTTCTGCCAAATGCTTTTCTCGGTTGAAAGATATTTTCCAGTAGAAAACTGAATATTTTATTTCCTTACCTACTACTAGGTATTTCAGTGATCATTTGTAAGTTAAAAACTATAAAAAGAAACAAAAAAGAATCTATTAACATTTTTGGCTTGTACCTGAAATTTGCTACTAAAATTAAATCCCTGGAACACCAGTCTATTAGCAACTTCTTTGTAGAGAAATTAACTATTATATTCCCTTCATATTTATTTATTTATTATCCAACCATAGCAAAATAATAACAACAACAAAAAAGATGTGTTAAGCCAGTTATTTGCAACTAACAATTAGCTTTTCTCCTTCCCTTTCATACTTCATGTATATATACATATATGATTAGTGATTCTACTGAAGGGAAGCTGGACATGCAGAAAGTACTATGTTTTTCCCTATATTATACATTGTGTCATGTATCTGAATACGGTAGATAAAGAATTTGAAGTCGTGGTCCTATGGCATTAGTCTCTTTGTGAGAAGGACAAATGTAGTGAGAGTTTTTGCTGAGATTAATGAGAAGACCCTCCTACAATGTGTACATTATTTTGTAAACATTTCACTCAAGGGCCAGAAGTTAAACTATAACTAAATCACTGTGCTGTCAGAATAATATTTAACATTAACAACATCGAACCCATCGTCAACCAGAATGGTGGGCTGAAGTATACGTTTCATTTTCTAATGCGTTGGCAATTAGGACAAAAGGAAAAAAAAAAGAATTTAATATAAGGCTATAAAGATCAATTCAGTGTCTAACACTTTTTATTTATTTCAATAGTTGTTGCTGTGGCATTCTAGTCTTGACATTTTATGTCTTTATTGTTACCGTTTCTGTTTTCCAACACTTAGCTCCTTTAGGTTCACTGAATTCACAGTAGCCACACTTCACATGACTCAGCTTCCAAGTGGTGTTAATAATTGGGCCTGCATCATAAAATGCATGGATCTTTAATACCTACACGTCCCTGACACTTTTCACTACAGGGCTGGACTTAGTAACTGACCGACTCGGGGAGGGGAGGGCTGGGTTGTTAGAACATGATCAAAATGTCTCTGCTCAGGGATTTATGGTGGATCATTGCAGACAGTGCGAAAAATGTAGAGCACAAGACAAGTTTACTAAATTAAAATTTTATTTTTTGAAAAACTGTTATTTGTATAAATTATCAAGATTTGTAGGCTTTCCTTTTGTAGAAATAATTGTTTTATGTGCCAGAGAATTTCAATTTTGTTTTGAACAATAAAGCATTGATAACAAAAATGTTGTGTATTGCTTCTTCAGAACTCTTCTATAGCAACAGCCCTTAAACTCTGGCAATCATTGTGTTCTGTTTTAGGTGAGACAATGTCTCACAGAGTTCCCAGGGTTGATCTTAAACTTGCAGCAATTCTTTTCCCTCAACCTCTCAAGTGGCTTGCACCACCATGCTTATCTTTTAAAGATTTATTTATATTATGTTTTGTGTATATATGCGGGGTATTATGTACATGAGAGTTCAGGTGCCCTCATTCTACAGGTGTTAGATCACCTAGAGCTGTACTTAAAGGCATCAGCCATCCCACACAAGTACTGGGACCCAAACTCTGGTCCTCTAAAAGAGTCATCGTGTATTATGTGTATTAGTTACTTTTCTGTTGCTCTGATAGAACCTTCTGACCAAGGCAACTTAAGGAAGAGAGTGTTTATTTTGACTGCTGGTTCCATGGGGACAAATGTCACAGTGGTGAAGTGAATGACAGTAGGCAGTAGGCCTAATGACAAGAACAGGAACCTTGAGAGTTCACCTCTTAAAACACAAGCAAGAAGCAGAGAGGGAGAGCACCAGCAATGGCAGAAGACTTGGAAATTTCAAAACCTTCCCCAAGAGATATTCTTCCTCATCAAGGCTGCATTCCCTAGCCTCCCCCAAACAGCACTATCAACTGGGGACTCAGTCTTCAAATACATAAGCCCATGGAGACCATTCTCATCTAAACCAACATAAACCAGACGCACTCTTAATCACTGAGCAATCTCTCAAGCCCCTACAATATTTATCATAAATTTTGGAATTTTAAGGTAATAGAATATTGGAAAAAGTATAATTTAAGCATCAAAGATACATATATAACATATAATCAATAATTTCCAGCAATAATAAATAATAATATAAATTACCTGTACTACCTAGCTTCTGTATTCAGAAAAGATGACAGCATTTTGCTTTGGTTACTGAAGGATGGAGAAAAAAAAAACTAAGACCTATTCAAAACAATGCAAATAACCAGCTCACTTGTGTCAATCAATTGAGTGAAAAATGGCCATAGCCAGAAGACTGGTTCTCCAGTTGTTGTTTTTTACAAAAACACAACCCAATTGTGCTAAAAAATGTAGGTGCAACACATTCAGGTGTCAATGATAAGGAGCTCTCAGGTGACCATGTGCCAACATCCAGAGAATTCTGATCTTGTTGAACTTGGTATTCCATCTACAGCAGCATGGTTGTATATGAACTATCTGCTGCAATAGAAGATAAAATTTGGCTCTGAAGGCATTATTGTCTGCTAAGCAGCCAATGGATGTATGAGGCATTGTAGTTTTACAGATCAGGAAGCTGCATGAGAGGTGTCAATCGTCTCTCATCAGTCAGCTTGCCCAGTGTCACTACCCTCACAAGCAACAAGTTTGTCCTCAAGCTGTTCTGTGTTCCTGTCTGTAGTTTCCAGCACTTGGGCACTGTGTTAAAAGTGGTGCTCAGATTTTCCAGCTCTCAGCATTCTCCTAGCTGTTTCATCACCTTTCATAACACCTCTGCCACTGCAGATGATCATTTAGATTAAAAGATGCAATGAAAGGACAATAGCTTGGGAACAGGTTGTGAGAATTCAGTGATCCGTAACTGGTACCACTTACTTTCCACCTCAGGAATAGAAGGCTCACAAGTTAAATGCTTTAAACTCTGATCCCAAAGCTAGTTAGTAGCTGCATCCAAATGGCTATAAAAACACTCAATTACTAAGAGGTCTTTCCTTAGTCAATGACATAACTGCACATTTCATTGTAAATCTAGACATCAGTTTAGCTGTACTGCAAAACCACTGGAGGTACAGACCATGTCTCTCTCTCCTGGCATTGTTTCTGCAGCCTAGCACACTGTTGTTGAGTAAAAAAACCATAAAATATACACATGAAAATTCCATCTAATTACTTGTAAGCTACTTGATATTTTTCAAAGCGCACCTTGTAAAACGTTCTGAGATAGGCAATAAATGACTCTCCATTTGTATTTCACCAGAGTGATGACAGTTTTCACATAGTATATGTTTCCAGTGAAAAGAAAGGAAATACGTTAAGTCTTGATTATTCTTCCTAATGCAAGGGAAGAAATGGTTTCTGTGGGTAGCTAATGTGTTAGAACAGTGGCAGCTCATTTGTATATACCTTTAGAATGTGGTTTTTCACTTAAATACTATACTAGTGTAATAGTATGGTAGTATGGAATTTGCATCCTACCATTTAAAAAAATTAATGAAGGAAAATTTCTAGCAAAAGAGGTTATGCATGCATGGGATATGATACTTTAAGGAGAGAGAATTGAATTGCAATGCAACTGTGCTAACTTATGCTTGTTTCTGCAAAGCAAAAAAGAAGCATGTGTTCTGGGACTTTATCTTGCTTTGTCATTTTGGGTGGTCTTCCTGCAGAATGCAGACAACCTTTGAGCCATTCTGTCTGCCGCTCAATCCCATATTGGCCTTGGGTTTTTGTTGCTAGAGGCTTGAGCTATATTCCACCCCACTCCCACCCCTACCCCCAGAGCACTAGTGAGATTTAAGTTCCATGTGAATTTCCTGAAATTCTTATAGGAATTATAGGAAGCTTTCTTCTCAGTTTCTGAGACCTTCTCTCACTTCCTTCAGCTGATTTCTGGTGTTATGTGTTAATTTTCTTTTCTAGAAAAGGAAGAACTTTTATGCAGCAGGACTATCTTAAGTGAGAAAGCCCCCCCACACACACACACACCAGATAGTGTGATAAGTTTGGTAGCACCGATCCCAATCTGAGAAGGTAAGAGAATATTTAAAATGCAGTCTGGCAAAAGTTGCTCGGGATTCCTGAGATTATGGAAAGTGGACAGGCATTGGCCATTGTGTCATTTCTGAAACAGAACCAGGAGACAGCACTGGAGTGGTTTGGTTGCCCTGTAATCCAGCACATCTGCATTGCTACTGATGGAGAGAGACTGTAGGGCAAAGATGTGGGTGAACTACATAACTGCAGCAGAAGCTGGGGCATTAAACTCATATAAGTCTAGACTAGAATTGGCTATCCACACTGTCTAGAAATACATTTGTCTCCTACCTCTGTTGTATTTGACAGGCACATCACTTCCTCAAGACAAAGCTGTCGGCTCCAGTTACATGGACAGAGTGGAGTTCTGTATTTCAAGTAATAGTTCAAGACTTTTGGAATCATTGCCATGGTGTCCCATTTCCATCCGAGAACCCTCAAAGTAACTCCTCTGAGACTTTTCTCTTGGCAATTTTGAGCAGCTAGTGATTGTAATAAAAGTTTTTAAACATGCCCTGGGAAAGAAACCGAACAATTGGACTCAAAAAAATTAAATACTCAAAATAGTATAAAAGAAGCAAAGTATCTTTTATCAGCTGGGCATACCTCTCATATAATGTAACTAATATAAAGCCAGAAGATCAGAGCTGATCCAGAAAGAGAGGGATGGATCTGTGTCGGAGGGAAGAGGATGCCAAGTGGCTATTTTTTATTTTAACTCGGGGCCCTTTTTTCTAGTCTTGTTTCACAATTAATGACAACACTCACTCTAATCACAGTTAAGGTTTTAGTTCTTTAAAATCCATATTATTAAATAAATAAAAACCAATGGAAAAATCTTGGTATATTTCACTTACTTTATCCCTTACTTTTATTTCAAATAGATTGTGATAATCTGTTTGTGGACATTTTGTTTTCCTTGGCAATATAGATTATATTCTATTTTGCCTGTTTTATAATAATGATAATTCAGGAAAGCTCACTAAAATTCAGTTTCAAAGTCCTATGGTCTGGGGGATAAGACTGAGTTGGTGAGTTGCTAGTAAGCAAACATTAGCCCCTGCTTTTCATTCCCAGGACCCAATGTGTCTTTAACAATGACAACCAAAAAACGTGGACTGGCTGTGGAGGCTGTCCTCTGGCTGTCATTTACATGCACATACGCTTGCATCTGCACACAGATGAACACATACGCACACGGAAGCTGTCCTATGCTATCAAATATTTTGATGCTACATGCACCATTCTGTTAATGTATTGGTAGGTTGTATTATGTTTTATTATATTCCATTAAGTTGGTCTCCCAATTACCATGATAATATTTATGAAATGCAATTTTGCTAGGAAAGTTCTTCTCTTTCTATAACTTAGATCCAGGAAGATTTATTTGTTTGTTTGTTTGTTTATCCATTAATTTATTTATTTTTTTATATTTGGGGGCTACTTTGTTCTAACTACTTTTTAGTAAACCAATTATTATTTGGGATTGTATGTGTTTACAAATTTTTGATCTTCAAAATACAGTGAATATGAGTTAATCTGATTATCTTTCTCAATGAACCCCAAAAGGATGCTCTGAGAATTCAGTCCTATCTTCAGAGCAGGAGGCCTGGGCAGTGCACAAATGCAGACATCGTTGTTTCAAGCTGTTAGTTGACTGAATAGATGACACATTCACAGTGGGTCCAGACAGCAGATAAAGTACTGAGATCCTAGCCACAATCCTTCAGGACCCGAGCCTACCACAATTGGTGGAAGATCTTGAACTAGATCAGTGGTTCTCAACCTCCCTAGTGCTGTGACCCTTTAACATAATTCCTTGTGTTATGGTGACCCCCAACCTTAACATTACTTTTATTACTACTTCATAACTGTAATTTTGGTACTGTTATGAATTGTAACGTAAATATCTGTGTTTTCTGATGGTCTTAGGCGACCCCTGTGAAAGGGTCATTAGGTTGCAACCACATGTTGAGAACCACTGAACTAGAGGGAGACACAAAGGTTTAACTAAAGTCAGTTCTTGTCTCTGGCCAGAGACATAAAAATGTTAATTTTAGGATACATTTATAAATTATATGTAACCAATACAGCTGGCCTAAGTAAAGTGGAACACACAGCTTTGGGGTAGACCATTCATTAGACTCCATTTCTAGCCTGTGAGGCAGCAGTTCTGTTTCTTCTGACTGGCTGGTGGTCCAAGGCTCAGTGGCTGCTGTAGACAGATTCAGTGTGTGACATTCTAGGAGCACAACCAAACTGGGCATGATCAATGATAAAAAAAAATAAAATAAAATCACCTTTTGCCATATTTTAGGCTATTCTTTATGGAATCAAAGATTTGGGGACCCTGCACGCTAGTTAGAGCTCCCTAGGAGCCATATAAAAATGGTTGAATACACGCAGTATATCATTTTTTATATTGCAAAGTGATAATGGAAAATACATTTGCTACAAGTTTTCATGGTCACTAACTAATTTCCATCCCTTCCACTGACTGTCTTCCCTCTCTCCCTGCTGGGCACACAACACTCATCATGCGTCTAGGAAGTCCATAGCTGAACCCAGGTCCAAATGTAAGTGTCTACACCTTTGACCCACCACCAGGGAAAACTGTAATGAAAAGAGAGACATAATTTGAAATGTGTTGATTAGTAGAGGCCTGGAGTAAGAACAGAGCTTTTTGTCCTCAGGTGAGCTATATCCAGAGAAGTCAAAGGGAGAAGAGGGCAGACACTTTGGATAATGCTAGGAACACCGTGGTGCATCTATTTAACGCCTTTTGTGCCTGACACAACATACTACTGCTGTGATTTAGTGATCTTGGCTGCCCTGTCTTCCTCCTGCCCACTTCCTAACACCCTCTACTACCTTCCTCATCCTTCTCCCCTTCATCATCCCACTTCCTTTTTTTTCTTATTCTGTATTAAAGACAAAAGAAAAAAAACACAGAGAAAGAGGAGATGGGACAAACGTAAATTTGTTAAGTCTTCCGCAATATAGAAATAATTCCCAAACTGCTTTTCAAGTATCTCAGTTTTACATTCATTTTGTCCTGGGAATACCAGCCAAATGGATCAAACAATACAGAGATTCTCTAACACAGGAAGGAACACACAGAGACATTGATGAAATCGAAACCACCACTGGACATTATAATATTATCTTCATTCCCTTTTGAGCTTTAGGTCATGGATGGGAAGGTATCCCACCCACCACAACTTCATTCAGTGTTCATGCTGGGATTTGGAGCTCTGGGGCCTCCATGGTTGTAAATCCAAGTGAAGGGACTGTTAGTTTCCCCCTTTCACTCACAGGGAGATTATTGCTTTATGTTTTTTCCTTCGCAGTGTTTTACCATTTTGAAATGTTCCGTCTCTTTTCTATTTAGCTCTAGAGCAATGTGACTAAGTATAGACAGCCATGGCTATCCTCAAATTCTAGTCCAGGGTTCAGAAGATCACAGTGTTTGCCTGCCTGACCAAATCCACATGCTGTGAGAATCAGCAATTCTGTTTCTGACTGCAAGGGCTTCAGTACAAATCCAGGGCTGGCGTTGAGGATCATGGCCATGAATAGTGTGCTCCAAGGTCTTGTTCTGTCTATTGCTTCCTCACCTTTTGAAGTAAGGATATGACTGGAAAGTGTTTCCACCTGAAAGGGTTTGATCCTGAACTGGAAACCAATTCTTTCTATATTTCTTCATGATGAAAAATAAAGGAGATGAGCGATATTTCAGTATTTTATTTTAAAAGATAGGTACACAAATATGACTTTTCCCCCAACTACTGTGCTATTGTTTTTTTATCTGATCATACCAGAGATACAAAACCAGTTGCTTCTACTTAAAATGCTGCCCTTATTGAGGCCTTCTTTTGCAGCCATGAGTTAGCTGAACTTGGTCTAATTTCTTTTGGTCAACATAAATTCAATAAGATTATGCATCTGTTCAGTGTTTGTGAGTTCCATACTCCTGGATCCTGTAGCTCTGAGGTTTAAACTCTCTTATTCTCTTAAGACATTCCCTTCTTTTATTTTTCCTAGTCCAAAATATTTTCTGATATTCCAAAGAATCATTTACATGGGCCTCATTGTGTGTTTTTTCATATTTGTGTGTATGTGTGTGTGTGTTGTAGCTAGAGTTTTCCTGCCTGGCCCACAGTCAGGACAAATCTCTGTCACCTGCCAGTCCCACAGCTGCTCAGACCCAACCAAGTAAACCCAGAGACTTACGTTGTTTAAACTGTTTGGCCTAATGGCTCAGGCTTCTAGCTATCTAGTTCTTACATCTTAAATTAATCCATTTCTATAAATCTATACCTTGCCATGTGGCTCATGGTTTACCGGCATCTTCACATGCTGCTTGTCATGGCGGCAGCTGGCAGTCTCTCTCACTCAGCTTCCTGTTCTCTTAATTTTCCTCTCTGTTAGTCCCACCTATACTTCCTGCCTGGCCACTGGCGAATCAGTGTTTTATTTATTGACCAATCAGAGCATTTGACATACAGACTATCCCACAGCAGTGTGTTGTTTGTATGTATGCCCTGTTATACATCAACGTGTATGTGCACTTGTGTGGAGGTGAGTAGTTGATACAGGGATGTCTTCTTCTATAACTAGCCATCTTATTGTTTGAGACAGAGTCTCTTACTAAACCTGGAGGTCACCAATTAGGTATACTTCTTGACCAAAGAGCTTCAAGGATCCATCTGTCTCTGTCCTCTCCAGTGCCAGGGTTCCAGACATATGTTACAAAGTCCATATGAATGCTGGGATCTGAACTCAGACACTCACGCTCACATAGCAAGCATACTACTAACAAAGTGACCTCTCCAGCTGCTGTACAGAGCTATGAATGTGTAGCTGATTTGAAATATTTTCAGTAACAGTGCTTTTACTCAGTATAAATAACATAAAATTAAACGTTGAATCACATTGTTCTTATAGTTCTCTCTGGTTGCCCAGGTCATACAGAATTTGCCATTGGTTACCCATCTCCATGAACATTAATCTTCTACCAAACAAGGATCTCTTTCATTCTCTACCCTGATCTCTAAATTGCTTTATCCTCTCAGCCGAGATCTATTCCATGAAAAGTGAATTTTTCCACATGTTTTCCTATAACCTGGAAGCCTTTGGGCTAGGATTATCCTTCATACACATTTTGGAAAACATAAGCAGGTATTTAGGAATCAAAGTATGGCTTTTATTGAAATTCAAAGTATCTGACAAGGCTCGGGGAGATCATCGCTGCATGGCAGTGGTGAGAAGAGGCTGACTAGCCACTATTCCAGCAAACCATCTGTCTTAGCCAGGGTTTCCATTGCTGCAACCAAACACCATGACCAAACAACAAGTTGGGGAGGAGAGTGTTTATTAGGCTTACACTTCAACATTGCTGTTCATCACTGGAGGAAGTAAGGAGAGGAACTCAAAAACACAGCAGGATCCCAAAG
>CABHPH010159496.1:0-48441 GCA_902168325.1 Peromyscus nudipes | reverse complement strand
ACTGGCCAATCAGTGTTTTATTTATTAACATATTTGTCATACAGAACATCCCACAGCAAGGGAGAACTGGGGAAGGTATGTAAAATGAAAAAAAAAAGTTAAATAAATAAAAAAAAAGAATGTGTGAGAGGCAATGCTTAGAACAAATACACTCCCAGCAGCTAACACAGCTCCTCAGTACAGCAGTAACTGATTTAGAATGACAGGCCTGACCACGTTTGAAAAGTAAATCTCTCTGCTCTGTCACCAGGCCAATCCTTGTCAACACGACCTTCTGAGAGAATTCCAATCTCTATCCCACTGAACATGCATTTTTTTTTCAATTTATTCTTTGAGTTGTATCGCTTTTTATTCAATTCCCCACAATCCAGGCATTTGATAAAACCCTGATTAAAGCTACTTTAAGTGTTTCCAAAGTGGGCAGTTATAAATGGTGCTGTGGGATGTCTTTCTGTACACTATGAATATGTGTTGCTCTGATTGGCTGATAAATAAAACTGCATTGGCCTATGGCAGGGCAGGATGGAGCCTGGCGGGAAAATCCAAGAGAGATAGTGAGAAGGAAAAGGAGAGTGGGAGGAGATGCTGAATATTACATGTTCCAAGGAGAAACATGTAATGGGACCTAGGTAAAGCCACGGAACAAGTGGCAATATGCAGATAAATGGAAATAGCTTAATTTAAGATGAAAGAGCTAGCTAGCAAGAAACCTGCCATAGGCCATACAGTTGGCAATTAATATAGCCTCTGAGCGATTATTTTATAAGTGGCGGCAGGACTGTGGGGCCAGGTGGGACCAGAGAAACTTCCGGCTACAAAACGGAGCATATGTTCACAGGTTCCTATGGGAATGAAAGTTACCGAAAAAGCTGGTTAAATATCAGAAAAAGATTCAATATTGGACTTTTTGGTGTGAGTTTTTCTTCATGGAAAGTCACTAGTGCCTCATGGGAATTTAAGTGTTTCTGAGATTTCCCCACAAACTGACATCTATTTCTGAGTTTCAAACATCCTAAAAAGTGTATAATGTTATCTAATTGTTGTACAGATCACTCCTAAAACAGTAATCAAGTGTTCTCATATCAAGACACTTTCTATTCTTGTGTTTTATGCGTTCTTGTGTCCACTTGCAGCTCTGGGCTTTTTTTTTTTTTTTTCCCCTGGTCCTAGGGACCAAACACAACACTTTGGGCACGATAGGCAAGCACTTTTCCACGGAGTTAACCTTTCTGGTGTCTGGCTATTTTTTATTTGTTTGTTTGGTTTTGGGTTTTTCGTTTGTTTGTTTGTTATGTTTTTTGTGTTTTTGTTGTTGTTGTTTTTTGCTGTTGTTTTTTTAAGACAAGGTTTCTCTGTGTAGTTTTGGTGCCTGTCCTGGATCTCGCTCTGTAGACCAGGCTGGCCTCGAACTCACAGAGATCTGCCTGTCTCTACCTCCCTAGTGCTGGGATTAAAGGCGTGCACCACCACCTGGTATGTGTGGTTATTTTTAAGTGAGTGATTTATTGACCTAGTTTCAGGTATTTGAACCCTAACTCTTGGTACATTTGGATATAAACTTTTGTCAGAATTACAGTTTGTAAATATTTTTTGCCTTTCATTTTGTAAATGTTGGTCTGTCAGAGGAAACTATAAAATATGTCTGGTGATAACTACAAAATATAAATATTTTAATTAAAATTACATTGGATCTATAGATCAAGATGTGAAAACTGGCATACGCTTTGGGTATCCATCTCCTTCTACAACAAAATTCCTGAGGGAATGCAATTAAGAGGACCATGAATTTATTTTGGCTCACAGTTTGAGAAGCTACTGTCCAGGATCACCTTTTTCCCTTGCTTTTAGTACTTCAGTGAGGTAGAATTCAGGCGGCAGAGGAAGGAGCTGGGGTTCATCATGCCTTTCAAGGGTGTGTCCCCACTGATACATCTCTTTCAGCTAGGCTCCACCCTCCACCCTGGGAACTGCATCTCCCAGAAGCAGTTATTTTATGAGGGCCAAGTATCCAACACTTGAGCTTCTGAGATACTTTTAAAATCCAAACCATAGCAGCATGTTAAAAATGCTGAGTTTTCAAACATCTGAACATGGATATATTTCCTCTTACATGGATTCTCTTGTAATCATCCCTTTATTGTTTTCCAGTTTAACATGTATATACTATATAGCTTTATGAATCGATGTAGTTCTTTCCATAAGTGGATCAAGTAAGGAAAAAATATGCCCAGAAAGAGCATTTGATGAAATTCAACTCTTACTCAGAATTAAAACTTCTCTAAAAATAAAAGCTATAAAGTTAATTACACAATAATGGAAGTGAATGAAAATCCCCATGACTAATATCAAAACTATGGTGAGAGATGGGCACTGCCCAAGACTGACAATAGGGAGCCTGTGGTCTTACTCCTCATTCTTACTCCTTGAGAAGTTCTGCAGCAGCACATAGAAGTAAAAATTATAAAAATTAAACATTTGATTTTACTAATAAATAATATTATTATCTAGTTTGGAACTGAAAAAAAGAATTAAATATTTCCCAGAGCCAACAATAATAAGTAACAAAGTTGATATAGTTGTCTCTATTTAAGCACCCAACAATGGACATGTGTAATTAAAAGCAGTATTTCAATCACAATAAAACCACTCAAATATTCGTGAATAAATATATTAATAACCCATTTCTACTTACAGATTTTGAGAATAAAACTTTCTTCCTTTGTATATCTATAATGTATGCTCTATCAGAAATGTGGGACTATATCTGATTCTAACACTATAAAAATTCCAGACATACAAAAATGTAACTCTCAGATTATTTATTGTTAGACTGATACCATTACAAAACCTCTTTGTGCCTCACAGGAGTAGAAATGTGGGAAGAAGGCCTGAACCATCTCTTCAGTGAAGAGCCATGATATCCTCAAGTGGATAATTTGTCTGGCAAGTTTAGTAAACAAAGAAAAACTGCAAATATTATTCTCCATCTTTGGATAATACGGAAAATAATTTGTAAGAGTGACAGAAAGTGAAATGTTTTGCAAAGACATGTTGACAAAGGCATCCTCAAACACTTGGTAATGAAAGAAGAATATGAACTAGGACTTTCAAAGAAAATGGGTGTTAAATTACATGAACATGAAAGGTGTGTGTGTGTGTGTGTGTGTGTGTGTGTGTGTGTTGCTTGCTCCAAAACTTTGACTTTAGGCAGACAATCACATAAAGTCAAAACAATGCTCCTGTTAAATTATTCAATGAATCGTCATCATCATCTACATATAAATTGCATTTACATTTTTTTCCTCAGACATGGCTGATGTCTAGGAAAGGCAACATTCATCTAAACCATGCGATACATTGCTAAATTTCAAAAGTATTTCCAGGCTCATATATTTTCATGTGAAAGCATATCTTTGGTGACACACGCACACACACACACACACACACACACACACACACTTCATTTATTGCCCCATAATTCACCAAGATGTCCAGGTTTTATGCTTTCAGATAATTTTATATGTCATTAATTATTTCATAATTTTATAGTCCTACATTACTTTATCATCCAGAAATAATAGAGTTATTTTCTCATTTCAGCATGCCTCTAAAAAAAAGAGTTTTATTTTTAATCATCATGTATTTCCCATTTCTGTCCATCTCCTGGCTGTAAATATTTATTGTTGGCATTAATCTATCATTTCTATTCAATAGTTTTCCTGTCTATGATTATGCTGCACATAAAATGTGGTCTGGCTCTCTGCTTGCTTCCAGTGCTTGCCACTTAACCTTCTCAATAATGTCAAAATAAATTTTCAAAACATCTGGAGATGTTAAGGTAATGTGGGGAGAATTCATCTACTCCAGGTTTGTGCAAGAACCACTTCCTGTGTGGTCTTCTCCTTTTCCATGGACACCATGTTCTCACGAATATACACGCTAATAAATCAATGGATAGAACACTGGACATCAGTGTGAAAGCAGAAAAGAGTTTTGGTGAGATCATTTAGGTATAAATGAGAAAATCACTTAAACACTAATTGGACTATCACTTTTGGTAAACAGCAAGTTCTGAAGAAAACACAACAGAAAATATGGTAAAATTCTAATTTTTAAATAAAATTTTACTTATTTTTATTGTTTTAAATTATTAGCATGTGTCTGTGTGTGAGTACATGAGACCTCAGAGGCTGGGGTTGTTGGATGTCCTGGAGCTGGTGTTAGGGATGGTTGTGAACCACCTGTTGTGGATTTTGGGAATTGGGTCCTCCAAAAGAGCAGTACATATGCTTAACCACTGATCTTTCTCTCCCACCCAAAATGTCATTTTATTAAACTGAAGAAAACACTTGCCAAAAACCAATGACAATCTGCTTCATCAACCTTGGAAACAGGAACAAGATTACTAAAATGTTGTCAGTGGCCAGGGAGAAAGATGCCAGACCTATCCTTAAAATGCAAGATGAAAGAAAGATAAGAAGTATGGAGGGAAAACATTAAAATGGGAGTCCCAGAGAAATAGATGAATAGTGAGCAGAATAATTCCTTGAAAGACAATTATCCTCTACCCATGATAAACACAGGAATTTGGGAATACTAAGTCCTCCTTCCCATTCTCCCTCCCCCAATCCCATCCCCCGTCCACTCCTCAGAGAGGGTAAGGCCTCCCTTGGAGAGTTAACAAAGTCTATCATACTAAGTTGAGGCAGGACCAAACCTATCCCAACTGTGTCAAGGCTGAGCAAAGTATCCCACGCTAGAGAAAGCATTCCAAAAGCCATGTCATGCACCCAGGATAAGTCTTGGTCCCACTGCCAGGGGCTCGCCAAACAGATCTAGCCACATAACTGTCATCTACATTCAGAGGGCCTAGTTCGGTCCCATGCATGTTCCCCAGCTGACAGGTCTGAGTCCATGAGCTCCCACCAGCTTAGGTCAGCTGTCTCTGTAGTTTTCCCCATCAAGATCTTGACCTCACTCGCCCCTGTGATTCCCTCCTCCCTTAAACTGAAGTCTAGGAGCTCAACGCAGTGCTTTGTTGTGGATCACTTCATCTGCTTCCATCAGTTACTGGATGTAGGTTCTATGATGACATTAGGGTAGTCACTAATCTGATTATAGGGGAAGGTAAGTTCAGGCACCCTCTCCATTATTACTAAGAGTCTTAGTTGGTGCTATGCTTGTGGATTCCTGAGTATTTCCCTAGAACCAGGTTTCTCCCTAACCCCCTAATGGTTTCTTCTACCAAGATATCTTTCATTGCTATCCCTCTCTGTCCCTCCTTGCACTTGGCCATCTCAGTCCCTCCTGTACTCATCCCCCATTCCTCCTCTTTCCCCACCTCCCAGTTTAGCCAGGAGATCTTAACAAATCTCCTTTCCTGGAGCCCTTCATGTGTGTCCCTTTTAGGGTCATCCATTTTACCCAGCTTCTCTGGGGTTGTGGATTGTAGCCTGGTTATCCTTTGCTTTGTGTCTACTATTCATGTGTGTGTATATACCATGTTTGTCTTTCTGGGTCAGGGTTATCTCTCTCAGGATCATTCTTTCTAGTTCCATCCATTTGTCTACAAATTTCATGATGTCATTGTTTTTAATTGCTGAGTAGTACTCCACCATGTATATGCAACACATTTTCCTTATCCATTCTTTGGTTGAGGGGCATCTAGGTTGTTTCCAGGATCTGGCTATTATGAATAATGCTGCTATGAACATGGTTGAACAAGTGACCTTGTGGTATGATTGAGCATCTTTTGGATATATGCCCAATAGTGGTATTGCTGGATCTTGAGGTGGGTTGATTCCCAATTTTCAGATAAACTGCCATAATCAGGTGTTCTTAGGTGTTTGGATTAATGTTAGGGTCTTTGATTTGATTCCATTGATCTACATGTCTGTTGTTAGGCCAATACCAAGCTCTTCATATTTTTAAGAGAAAAAGGAAACAGGTTTATCAAAGATGTAACAGTGACAGTTTCTTTCCTTCTCAGGAATCTTTGTCCCCATTTCACTTTTAAAAAGCCATTGAAAATGTAGAGCCATTTTAAGCACATTTGTCAAATATTTTAAAGCTTACATTCCTCTTGTGATAAACTGAACTAAAAGAAAAATGCACACAATAGAAAAGAATATTCATGAGGTAAAGCAAAATATGTATATAGAGAAAGTGCATTTCTCAAACAGCATGAAGATTCTAGAAATGTTATAACTACTCCACATTCCGAGTAGCCTTATATAAAATCAAAGTCTGGGTTTACCTGGAAGTAAGTCCATTTGTGAGTGTGTGTTTACGATGGGATCATGACATCCAATTATTACTGTGTGCTTATGTTCAGGGTCTTGGATTGAGAAAGTTGCTATGCATGAAGGAATAGGAACATAATGATAGCACAATGTTCACCTGTGGGTGGTGAAAGTTTTCAGTTAATAAAAGTTTATTCTCAAGATATATATTATATATAAGATATACCATATATGTCTAATATATAATATCTATAATATGATGTATTTTATAGATATACCATAAAGACTGGCTTGATGGCTCATGCTTCTAATTACATAACATATGAGATAGAGACATGGAGTTGGTTCTCTGTGATTTTGAGACCCTGCTGCTCTACATAATAAGTTCCAGGCCAACTAGGCTAATAACCTGTTTTAATAAAAAGAAAGAGAGAAAGAAAAAGATAGCTAGAAAGAAAGATAGATTAAAAGAAAAGATCGACTACAATAGTAAAGTGATACTTCCCTTATGGAACACTAAATATTTCCCTTTCAAAAATAAAACCTATGAAACTAAGATACTCATCAGATTTCAAAAAAGCTGCCTGTTTGATTTTTAAAATGACAGGTTGTAGATTTTTCCAGGCTGGTCTCAAATCCCTATGTAGCTGAGGGTGATCTTGAGCCCTCCTTTCACCTCCCAAGTTGTGTAATATCAGAAATGCACAACTGCAAATTTCAAAATTTTAAGTGATATTCTTCTACCTCCTTTTGATGTGAACAAGTAGCTTCTGGTGCCTGTCATCTTTTCTTGGCACCACAGGGCAGAAATTGTTAAGATAACATACTAATATTTTATATTGCTTTTGGCATACCCTCAGCAAATCTCATGACAGGTAGGTTGACATCCTCAGCAATGCTCTGCTCATATACTTGGCCTTTCCCTAAAGCTGTAACTTTGGGTCTATAAATGAAGACTTTATGTGAAGTTAAGCATTGGGTAGAAGTTGCCATTTCTTAATTTTTATACACCATGAGAATCAAGCATACTTGCTTCAGGATGAATTATTTTTCATTTCAATATTTAGAAAGAATTATGAAGATAGCATTAAGGCAGAATCAGCACTGATGTCTAATCAAAGCTAGAAATCATGGAGTTTGGCCGGAAAGCAGGAAATAGATACAGGTGGATGCCAGAATATTTTAGTAGATTGGAGCAATCAGCAGTTTCAAAAGTAGGTTTCATATACCAAGAAAGATATGGGCAGCACAAGTGACTTTACAAATTGCCAGCTGTGACAAGCCTGATTAGCAATGGCATAGTCCTACTACCATCTGTGATATGTGTACTTTCTGTACAATTCTCTGGAGCACAGAGACCTACAGACTGTACATAGCTGTGTTTCAAGCAAACAGGCACTTAGCCATGGAGCAAAAGCTCGTTGGCTGACATGCGATAAGATAAAAGAAAATCTATAATCATGGAATATTAAATTTTAAGCAAATTAATTGATAGAAAACAAAAAAATCTTCTAGAAAATAATGAAAAGTGTCAACAACTTAATAAGGCTTTCAATTTGTTTAAATATGTATGTGTGTAGTGTGCATGTATGTGTGAATTTGTGGTTGCATGTGAGTGCGTGTGAGTGTGTGTGTGTGTGTGTGTGTGTGTGTGTGTGTGTGTGTGTGAAGGCATGCTGCTCATGTTGATTGCCTTTCTCAATCAAGTTTATCTTATCCATTGAGGCAAGGTTTCTTGATGAATCTGGAACTTGCTTTTTTGGTCTAATTAGCCATCTTCATGCAATAATTCCCTGTCTCTACCTCCAACATCTACTAGAATTGTGTAGACCAAGTGTCACATCTACCTGAATTATAAATTGCTTCTAGAGATCCAAATTCCATCCCTAATGATCTCACTACAAGGACTTTATCCTCTGATCCATCTCCCTAGATTCATTTTTTGATAGGAAAACACTTACCTCATTTGTGTATTCTTAAAATTAATGTGAATTGTTCGGTTAATCTTTTAGTAAACATCAAAGGCTTGGAGACCTAATCGGTCTGCTTACAACAGTTCCTATTACATTGAAAATGACATTTTTTAAATAAAGCAATTTTAAGATGTTCACAGTAATAAATTAAAAAGACAGAATAATATGTTTATCAAAAGGCTTATTTCCTATCACCTATTCAAAACTTTCATATTTGTTTCTTTTTAAGAAAAATAATAAATATATCTAAAATAAAATAGACATTTGAATAGCCTATATATATATTTTTTTTTGGTTTTTAGAGACAGGGTTTCTCTGTGTAGCTTTGCACCTTTCCTGGGACTCACTTGGTAGCCCAGGCTGGCCTCGAACTCACAAAGATCCACCTGGCTCTGCCTCTCGAATGCTGGGATTAAAGGCGTGCTCCACCACCGCCTGGCTAAGTAAAGGACTTTTTTTTTTTTTCCTGTGTAGCTTTGTGCCTTTCCTGGAACTTACTTGGTAGCCCAGGCTGGCCTCGAACTCACAGAGTTCCGCCTGCCTCTGCCTCCCGAGTGCTGGGATTAAAGGCCTGCGCCACCACCGCCCGGCAACCTATATTCTTTTAACACAGCATTATTATAATAACTGTGTTTAACTGGATAGGTATAATAATACTCAGTAATTTCCTGTTAGAAATAAACTTCATTTTTGGTTCTATGTAGGGAAACTTGAAGGGATGAGCAAAAATCTTCTGGATGTTGATGAAAGCTAAGGAATAGGAGTCAGAGCTTTTACTTAGAGATGGGAGAAAACTTGTGTTTAGTCCAAGGAAACAAATATAGGAACCAGAGATCAGGTTACCAAAACATCAGAGTTTTAACTGAAGTTAGGGCAAAGTCAAGCCATTTCCATGTCTGGGGACAGAGAAGGAAGGAGGAAGGAGAGGCACCAGATGAAATTGCCATAGCAACACTGGTGTTAAAGTATCAGTTAAAAGCCAGGCGTTGGTGGCACACGCCTTTAATCCCAGCACTCGGGAGGCAGAGGCAGGCGGATCTCTGTGAGTTCGAGGCCAGCCTGGGCTACAAAGTGAGCTCCAGGAAAGGCACAAAGCTACACAGAGAAACCCTGTCTCGAAAAACCAAAAATTTTTTTTTTTTTTTTTTTTTTTTTTTTTAAAAATGGCACTTCCCTAAGAGCCAGTCTCTTTTTCTTTTTGTAACGTTTCTGGAACCAAGCTATGAATGTTGAGGAGGACATAAGGAAACAGTGGCCTAAAGAATGAGAGAAGACACTTTGTCAGTCCTGTCTGGCTTCACAATGTTGGCCTTTGTTTTGTGGTGATTTATAAAGTGACTGCTTTCCTGCTTCACTGTTTCACGGCTCAACTTCTCTCAACAGTGGCCAGTTCATACACCATTTCTAGAAAATACATTTTCGTCATTAAAAGTCATTTTTGCAAATCATGTGTGGCTTTTAATGTAACATGATGACACTGTGGCCTACTTTGTGTGTGCAAATTGATCTAGAATCTGCTGCATGGGCATAAGGGAGGTGGCAAAGCTGTGTACTCTGCTCTAAGAGGCCTGTGTGACCAACAAACATGTGTTTTTAACATATTTAATTACTTCCCAATTCTTCATTTTTATCAATTTCTTAATTATGTTCTATCTATCTGTCTATCTATCTATCTGTCTATCTATCTATCTATCTATCATCTATCTATCATCTATCTATCTATCTATCTATCTATCTATCTATCAATCATCTACTTTAGGTTTGTAGAGACACAGTTTCTCTGTGTAACCCTGGCTGTCCTGGAACTCACTATGTATACCAGGCTGACTTCTAACTCACAGAAATCTGTCTACCTCTTCCTTCTGAGTGCTGGAATTAAAGGTATGGACCATCACACCGGGCTTAAAAATATATTTTTATTTTAAATAGAATTTCATCACTTTCCCCCTCCTGCCTAAGCCATTTCCCCTCCCTCCAACTCCTTCCATGTTTCCTCTCAAGCTGATAGCCTCTTTTTCTTTGATTATTATTGTTACATACATGAATACATACATATATACATTTACATGTATATATATACATAATATGTATGTGTAGCACAATATATAAAAACAACCTGCTGAGAATGTGTGTATATGATTTAGGTCTGATTATTATACATTGGACAACCAATAAAGTGTGTTTATTCATGGGAGAGGTTAATTATCCTTCTTCCAGTAGTAATGAGTTGATCTTGGGGCTCTTGAGGTCATGGACATTAGAAAAGAATATAACCACCTCTTTTCTAGATAGGCATAGTTCCTTAATACATTCTAAGTCTTATCTTTCTTGTTCCCACAGATAAGGGTAGCTACCACCCCTCATCAAAGAAACCTCTCTTTGTAGCAAAGGAATCCACCAAATAAAACCACAGTGCAGATACCAACCGATCTTGGGGAGTCCAGCCACAACATATTTATTTATATAATATATCCTGCATCTATGACTGGGAGTATCTCAGAAGAAGAGTAGAATTCTAAGCTATAATACTAGGAAACCTGCTATGAAACAGTCTTTCATAAAAATGGCTGCAAAATTCAAGACCAGAAAATATAAATTATCAATGGAGTTATTAAAGCCAAAGGGAAAGTTTATTCTTTTTATAGAATTTATTCTTTGAGGTTTTATACATGTGTACAGTGAGGTAAGTGAATTTCTACTACTAATATACACCTTCCAACTCCCCACAACTTCACTTTCCCACCAAATTCCCCTCCCAACTTCATGCAGCTTTTTGCTTCTTCTTCTCCTCCTCCTCCTCCTTCTCTTATTATTATTATTACTATAGAGCCACTTAGTCCAATTAGAATCTCCTATATATGTACTGGTATTGGCCCAGACAGTGGTTCAAGGACAACCTACAGGTGGTCATACCACCAAACAAGACTCAGTTTCCCTCCTCCAGCAGCTATCAACTGCCAATAGGTACCAATTAATGGTGGGGCTTCCCTTATCCATTCTGGTATTTTGGCTGGCTTGATCTTCTGGAGTTCTTCTGCACCAAACCCCAGGTGCTGTAAGTTCATGAACGTAATGCCCATGGTATATCCAGAAGACAGTATTTCACAGAACTCCTTCTCCATCCTTTATCTTTTACATTCTTTCTACTTCATGTTTTGTGATGCTCCCATTTAGAGATGAGTAACCATAGCTACTCATTTTCAGCACTTTGACAAAATATCTCTCTGTATTGATTAATGTACATTGAGAAAATAGAAGTTTCTCTGACCAAAGTTGAGGGCAGCCTAGGTATGTGGGTATAAAGATAACTATTTAGAAGTCATTTTGACAACATGATCTGTTACCAAAAACAACAGTAGCCTCTATTTTAGGCCAATTACCTGCCACAGGTAATTGACCTAAGTCACAGGCATTTGACCAATTTACAATTTCAACTGTGAATTATGACCTGTGTGGCAGGCCTCAAATCCAATTACAAAGCAGTTGCTCACTCCATAACATCCATGTCATTATTGTAACAATGGGAATATTTTGACTGTCAGGTCAGTATTTTAGCATGAAGGGTCTAACGCTGGGTAAGATCGTTGATATCTCTTAGCTGCCAGCAGTCTGCATATCTCATTCTGCCAGTATCAAAGCTATTCACCAGGAAGGAAGATTATCAATTGGTTGGAGAATCATTTTTCTATAACCTGCAGCTAAAGTGCATAGTTTATTCCTCAATAAGGTGTTGCCATGTAGTTATTGCCAGGAACAAAGAGGAATGGCAATATCACCTGTTATTTTTGAGGCCTTTGGGACTTCTTTGACCAGTCAGTTACTTCTCTGACCAATAAGCTACCTATGGTCACCACTATAATTTTCGTTTATTAACTCATGCCTTCTGAGGGAAGCATTGCCTACCCATGTAGTATATTTCTACCTAAACTTGGATTTTAAAATTACATTGAAAAGTTAGCTTACTAAGTAGTGGGCTTTGATGAAGCTTTTTCAAGTAGCCTTAATATTGATTACTCAACCTGAAAAAGCTACTCTTCTCTGCCATTCTCCCAGCCCCATACCTCCTAATTCATCTTAGATGTTTTCTATTATATCTGTCAATTTTATTTTAATTTAGGTGCAAGATAATAGATTTCCATGTGTCTTGTTTCATACATTATTTCTTTAGGTTAACCCTCTCCCGCACTTCCTGACTTCTGCAATTCACCTCCACCCCTCCCTGTCAAAATCTTTTGACCCTTAGTATTCCTCCTCTCTACTTCCATGTTACCTATAATCTACTATCCAAAATGCTTTAGTGAATCCTCTGCCACTACAAGAGTCCCTTTTAATTTCTTTGCTTCCAGCTTTGCTTCATATTGAACACAAAGCAAATGATTTGAGAAAATATGTGATGTTTGTCTTTCTGGGCCTCACTTACTTCAGTTATCCTACTTGTCATAGTGAGGGTTTCTATTGTGTGAAGAAACACTATGACCACAGCAACTCTTATAGAGAGAAAAATAAACGTTCACTTGGGTGACTAACAGTTTCAGAGGTTTAGATCATGATTGTCATGGTGGGACAGGGCAGCATGCAGGCAAGCATGGTGCTAGAGAAGGAACTGAGTGGAGAAGGAGCTACATCTTGATCCCACAAGCAAGAGGAAGTGGTCTCAAACAATGGGAGTGGCTTGAGCATATATGAGACCTCAAAGCCCACCTCCACAGTGATATACTTCCTACAATAAGGCCATAACTACTCCAACAAAGTCACACCTCCTAGTAATGCCACTCCCTTTAGAGACCATTTTCTTTTAAACCACCACATTACTACAGAGATATTTACACATCTGTGATCTTTTCTGCTCTATTCATGATATGTAGGAAATTGAACTAATCCAAATGTCCATCACCAGATGAATGGATAAGGAAAAAATGGTATACACACAATGGAACATTATGCAGCTGTAAAGAAAATGAACTCATGAAATTTGCAGGCAAATCAATGGCATTCCAGAATTCTTAAACCAAACTAAATGGCTTTAGATGGCTTTCTTAGGCAGACTCTAAACTTTCCTGTTATATCAAGTTTCATAGAAAGATTGTTCTATGTATTAGATCTTGCATTCCTTAATTAGTATTAGGGCCATTATTGTAGGACATTTAGATATTAATTTGAATAAATTAGTTAATAAAAATATGAATTCATTATAGAACTTAAATATTCAGGTACATGGAGAAACTGGGAGATTTTTTTTTCAGTAGTTTTCACTTACTGAGTACCTGCTGAGATATCATGCTAGTCAGGGAAATGACAAAACGTAATATTTATGAAATCACACAAGATACATATAGTGGGATGACCTAGAAAGCAATCAAAAATCACCAGTCATAATGTGCAATAACAGTAACTTCCCTTCCTAAACATTATACAACATGACTATCACTGTGCTAACATACACACACACACACACACACACACACACACACACACACACACATATATATATATGTATGTTTTTGCAAGGCTCATGAATGATACATAAAATACTCACTAATTTATAAGCTAGGGTCCAATGAAAAAGATGTAGTCTGAATATTTCACCCCCATGCCAGGGCTGAATCTCTGAAAGAGATTTGCATATTATAAACTGGGAAGGAGAATTCTAGAAAGACAGAGCTATTCAGAACCTATTCAATATGGCCAAACTGATACATGTCATGTCAACCTGGGTGTCATGTGAGTCATTATTTTCCTCATTGAGCAGGTGGTCAAGACTTGTGGCTTAAGGAAGCTATTACCCCATGGTGACAGAGGGAGAGAGTGTTTGAGTCAGGGTTTGAATAACCGACCACTATTTCACAGTTTATGGATTTAAAGACTCTTGTGCATAGGATACAGTCAGTGAAGAAAGAAATAAGCTTATGATAATGAATAGATTTAAGGAAACTACAGAATATGAGAACCCATCTGGGCCATAAAGGAGAAATCAGATTTCAGCACAGACTTACTTCTGCAGGGTAATTGATGGAAGGTGTGAAAGCACACTCATTTCCACAGTTTAATCATCCAAAGCTTTGCATGAGTCATGTACATGCTTATTTATGTCTCTGCCATGATTAAAAGAAAGTCTCTTTAGTACTTAATCCTGAATTAGATATTCATAAACTCAGTTTGTTAATTTTCAAGGGGCAATTAATTTGATACTTGGATTTAAACTCCTTTTGATGTTAACCTCAAACTCTGCAATATTTATAAGTAGATCCTAAGATGCTCAAATTTCTGAAAATATCACATATGAAACAGATGTGATTTATTAGAGGAAATCCAGAGTGCCTGCACAAAGAGGAAGCAGGCAGGGAGGCGCTGGCTTTCAGATACTACAGAAGAGCGGTGCAATCTTAGTGCATGGGGAGGGAAGCAAAGAAGCCTCTGATCCAAGGATGTCCTTTACTTTTCTTTCATGCTGGCAAAACATGAAGAAGTTTAACACAACAGAACAATAATAAATGGTTGAAAATGTTGTTATAAAATTATTTGCGTAGAGATAATATCCATTTTCTGAGATAATTTAAATGAGAACGTTGAAAATAGCAAGTGACTCGTACTTACTTGGGTCCAAAATACATGTATCATTCAAATTCAGCAACTTGTCCTGTCTAATCTCTGAGCCTGTGCTGTATACCTCAGTATCAACCCTACAATTTCATCCACAAAAAAAGCAATTTTTTATGACAGAAAAGTAAATAAGTTTATATTTAATTTTTCAAAACTATACATTTAAAATTATTTGAGAATTTCATGCATGCTCACTATATAAATATCCTTTCTGTCTCTCCCTAAATCCTGCCATGCCTCTACAACTCCATCTCAAATTCATGACTTCTTCTTCTTCTTTAATTATTAGTATTACGTGTGAACACACACACACACACACACACTAAACCTCTGAGATAATTCAGTGTTGTTCATATGTACATATGTTTAGCTATGATCACTTGAGTTTGGATAACCTACCAGGGAACTTGGAGAAAACTGCTCCTAAGTTTCTCAGCTTCAGTTGCTTGCCTATGGCTCTTCATCTAGTGTTGGACTCTTGGGAGATTTTTCCCATTCACTTTGGCGTGTTTATTTCACTGTCATTATGCAGGTATGGTTTAGTCAATCACAGTGCTGAGAATTTCATGGGTGAAGCTTTCCTGTCACATCTAGAAGACGGTATCTCCCAGCAGGTATCCTGGGATTTCTGCATCCTTTCTGTGGTATCCCCTACCCTTGGGTTTAAATGTTGCATGACAGATGTACCAATTAGGATTGGGCACTTAAAATTCCCTTGTTATCTGCATTTTGACCAGTTACGGATCTCTGTAGTCTCTATCTGTTACAAAAAGGAAGCGTCTTTTATGGGATGGGGAGAGCTGCACTTACATCTGGGTGTAAGAGTAAGTGTTTAGAGTTAGAAATGATATTGATTTATGAAAATAGCAGTGATATAGTCTCCTCAGTCGTCTATGACCTCTTCAGCTATGGGTTAGATGGCTGGGTTTACGGTACCAGGCATGAATTTCCTTCTATCAAGCAGGCTCTAAGTTATAATAGACAGCTGTCACTTACCCGCAAGATAAAAGTGCCACTATTATACAACTGGGATAATTTGCCAGGTAGGAATATTGAAGGCTTTTCTCCCTTGTCAGCTTGCATAGAAACTCTGTTATTCTGAAAACTAGTCCTCAGGGAGGAGGTGTCAAAATCAGTTGCAGCCGAATTTCTTCAACGCCTGTATCCAAAGTTGGTGGGATGTTAACACAGAGTCACATCTTCAAGTTCTGGGAGGTAACCAAAGGTAATGGTAATAGCTCATACTTTAGGGGGATCTCTTGGATATCTGATCAACAATTTGAGGGGAGGTTTTCTGTAGTGGGTAGCTGTTTCAACTTTGACATTGAAACACTGCCCCTAGTGTGGTAGCAAGTAACTGGCACACCTGCCTATGACCTGCCCCTGGGGCGTGGCGCACACCATTAATCCCAGCACTCAGGAGGCAGAGCCAGGCAGATCTCTGAGTTCGAGGCTAGCCTGGTTACAGAGTGAGATCCAGGACCGGCACCAAAACTACACAGAGAAACCCTGTCTCAAAAAAAAAAAAAAACAAACAAACAAAAAAAAAAAATTATTGAGGAAAAAAATGTAGAGTGATGGCTTACAAGCAAGCCTCAAAAGTGAGCTTGATAAATTTTCTGCTGTGAGAAGTTGTATACTTTTTACATCCCCCTATTCAGTTATACTGACTAAGAGAGTCATTTTATACAATAATTACATGCCAAATTAGATTGATAAACTTGGTGTAAATTTGTATATGTAATAGATTTTCTAACAGTGCAAGGGGAAAAAAAGAGTCAGGGGAGAGAGAGAAAAAAAATGAATTTGGCAGGAAGAGTCTTCATTAAGCAAGCATGAGCAAGGAAGAGTAAACAAGACACACAGAAAGAGCATGATACAGTGCCTCAAGGAAGTTCTGTTCAGAATAGCTGGGGCTACAGACATACACGAACTGTCTCACCCCTCCTGCTGCATTTAGCATCCCTGCCAGATACGAGAAAAAAGCTTGTCCTAGGAGCACAAACCACGAGTTATTGATGGTTTGAAAATGGCTATTCCTAAGCATGGACATAGAAAGTGTCTATGCCTCATGAAGTTTCCATAGCTTGATTTTCATAGGAGTCCCAGGCATGAGCACCACTCCCCCATGAGAAAAGGACCTTATGGAGGCTGATAGTGCAGCTTCACTCTTATCCCCAAAGACCTGGGCAGATGACTTTCTTTAACCGCTTTATTAATAATTGTTCATCTGATGTTGCCCAACTCAGTCAGCATGTACCTGTATCTTAGTGCATATTTGATTATCCTTGGCTTGTGGGTTATTTTTAGTTTTCCTTCTATTTTTACAATCATTTGGAAGGCAAAAACAGAGTGCCTTTGTCTTAGTTTTCTTTAAAATTCCCTGGCATTTAGGTGGCTGACATACGTATTTGATTCTCATACTGATTACTAAGAGAACAATGTCACTATTTCATAAGCATTATAGAAGATGTCTTTATCTGGTAACGAAGTAACAAATGCTCTCCAAGCTGTACAGGTATAACTGACCTACATCTAGTAACAAAATAATGCTGAAAATGGATTCTGTATATTATGTAATGATCACTCCTTTGTCCCATTCAACTTTTAAAAGTGAAAGTTGTTACTTCTTGCCTAATGATTCCCTGTCAGATGGAATGATACCTGTGGACAAACAGAGGGAGACAACAGTCTTCTGGTGTGCACAAGGACTCTGTTATGCTCAGAGACCCTTCACAGAAATATAGCTGGGTTTTGTTTTTGGTTTTTTTGTTTTGTTTTTGTATTGTTATGTTTTGTTTTTTTTTGCTTCAGATATTATTCTGTTAAATTTCCAGAATAAAGTGTTTCATGATTAAGTGTGTTTAACTAGCTCTGCTACTTAACTTTGCTTCCTAGTTCCTGAGGAGACTTCCCCCTTGTGCAGTCCTGTCGGACAGCTCCATAAGAGAAGATGTATTTGGAACTAATGTAGGCTTCCTTGCTGCTTTCTACCACCCCAGAGCATGGCCCTAGTCTTCACTCTCTGCACCTGGGATCCTAAGATGAAGCACACGTGTATGTGTACTTATGGACAGTCGTAAAATAACTATGCCTCATGAAGTCTAGTCTTCTTCACCAAAGTTTAGTGTCCTGACATGTGGAATCATGTGTGCTTAACAACCACATAAAACCTCTGTTTTCAGGCTGGAGAGATGGCTCAGAGATTAAGAGTACTGACTGTTCTTCCAGAGGTCATGAGTTCAATTCCCAGCAACCACATGGTGGCTCACAGCCATCTGTAATGAGATCTGGTGTCCTCTTCTGGCCTGCAGGCATACATGCAGACAGAACACTGTATACATAATAAATAAATAAATCTAAAAACAAAAAAAACAAAAAAAACCTCTGTTTACTACTTGAGAAAATCAGAAATAGCAAGGACCACTCTGAGAATTGGAAATGTGTAGCCAGTAGCTTATTTGAGAAAAAGAATATTTTATGTTTTGCTCTTTTGAGGGTTCAGTAGACTCAAAGTGGCACTTTTGTTAAGTTACAGAAGTAATACTTCATTATTGACTGATCAGTCTACCTTCATTTTTGATGGCTCATGTCTTTTAGTTCTCAATGGAGTTCAGCCACCAGGAGAAGGCAGGCTACTTGCACACTATGCACCCATGGGTCACTTCTTACTCCTGTACACAGTGTAAAACCTAGGCTTCACTTAGCTGGAAGTGTTCTCACTAGTTGAGAGTAATCCATTATCTACCATGGGTGGGAGTTTGGATTTCAGGGGCACACAGGCCCTTCTAATCCTGATCAGTTTCAATATATGAGGTTGTGCTTATGACGCAAACTCCCAAAATTACTTTGGTTTCTAAAAACAGGGCATTTTTGTCCTACAAATATCCATAAATCAGGCCCCATGTCAGTATCTCAGCAATTACATTAATTGAATATTGACCTTTACAGAAAATCCTTTTAGCAATTTTTCTCCATCTCATTTATAAGGGGACTGCTCCTGATGTAGTTCCATCTTAACCCAGAAGAAATGTTACCTTAAAAATTATTATTTTTACTCATTTTGACTTACACAATTATAAAGATCATTCCCTCCTCTTAAGTTAATGTCATTTTGAAAATATGTAGCCTTCCCTCTGACGAGGCCTTGGTTTTCAGCTCCTAGTTTTTCTGGTGTTCTTCAGTCTTGATCACTGTTGCCACTGGGAGTGCAGCACCCCATTTGTTACTTAGATTGCCTAATTATTTTCCAGTTTAATGGCTCTCTTCTTTAGGGCAGGATTATATTTAAACAACAATGGGGAAGCCTAATCATACAGAATGGTCCTTTTGTGGGATGGAGCTTGCTAATTAAGGTCTCTTCTGAATGCCATGCACGGAAGTATGAGCTAACATTGTAACTTTGGAGTCTAGATAGAACAAAATGTAGGACCAGGGACCAGCCTTACAGACATTATTCTTGCCTTGAATACTTTTTTTGCTATTTCACTTCATGTAAGAGATTACAAGGTTCATTTAAGGACTGAGTGTTATCTCCCTTGGCGTTTCCATGAAAATAGTCTCATAAAGTAATGTGAGAACTCTGACATAGCCAGCATTGTTGGAGTAATTGTTCCCCTGAGAGAACTCACTGTGGTGAACGGCCACCTCTCCACTCTTCATACTTAATGTGGCTCCTATTAATTGCACGGGGTAGTTTGTTTCTTCATTTGTCAATGTAGCAGTGCCTGCTGATGGCTAAGAGAAATGCATATGTCTAAGAACTTCAAGTTCTGAACCTCCTTTCTTTAGCTGTTTTGATTCAAATCTTACTAATCACCCTGTTTCATGCTTTTCCCTTAATATGGGGCTTTCACCACTTATATTAGCTTTTATCCTTACAGTTTTGGGATTATCACTTTATTCATTCATTCATTTGTTTTTGGTACCAATCCCATTCATCTAGCTAGTTCTTGGTCAAAAATGTTGTAATGTTCTTCTGAACCCAAGTGTTTCTGTCTTATGTTGTTATTGCTAGTTTTGCTGTTTTGTTTCTGTTTTTGCCCTTATGCCAGTGAGCAACAGCGTTTTTAGTTCAAGTCAAAATGGATCATTTCCGTGAGATGCCTGTTCAAGATGATTCCCTTTTATAGTATATGATACAGGAAAGATAAAAGGCATTTGCTAAAATATGTATGGTATGCATCAGACCTAGGACCCTGAGGTTCTGCTCTATCTGGGAAGGCTCTCATAGAGGGTGTGAGTTAAGGCTGACTTAAGATTTGACTTCTGATACTAATTCAGAAGTTCCTATGTATCTTCTAAAGCATATTTGTGATTAAACATACAGAACTTAATTCAAAATGAAATTCCTTCAAATTATCATCATGTAGATTGACAGACAGAAAATGATGCCAGGAGTTCCAAGGATTGGAATGGGAATCTGGAAGTCCTTCTGTGATGCATTCCTTGGTTGTCACAGTAGACAGTGTCATTTATCAACCTTGGGCTCAGTGAGCTGTTCCTTGACTGTCAGCCTGATTACTAGGCAGGAGGGAAAAGGTAAAAACTACTGTGTTTCTGTTCTGAGCGCCCTCAGCTCAGAAGTTCCAGCTTGATCTTACAGTAGGACATGTTAGTTCATATGATTCATTACTTGTTTTGCAAATGATTTTTCATAAACTTGGCACTGTAAAGCAGAAGCCATTTTCTTAATCCTTACTAGAAAATATTTAACTTGAAGAAGGAATCCAATCTGAAGAAGTTTTCATGTAAAGCCAAATAATATTGCTGTAAGGAGAAACCAAGAAATAGTCAGTGGAATGAGCTCCAAGCTCTCTCTTAACACAAGCATTCAAAACTTCTAAGTGATTAGAATGAAGGTTTGTTTGTACAGCCCTGGAAAAAAGTGTTAAAGTTGCCAGATAACTGGAAAGTGTAGAAATAAGATCTTGAAAAGTAGGAAGACTCAGTAGCATTTTACTTATGCATGCACATAATTTACCCAGCCATAGATAGTGCCAGTAAATAGTAAATGGAAATTGAAGAATATCTCCAACAATCAATATTTTCATTGTTTGGGGAGCAATCATAAAGGTTGACACTTGTGTTCCCTCTTTGAGATTGAAGCATCCTGGTTCCTGGTATTATAGAACACACACACACATACACACACACACACACACACACACACACACACACAGAGAGAGAGAGAGAGAGAGAGAGAGAGAGAGAGAGAGAGAGAGAGAGAGAATCATTTTGTATGCTTATTCTAAATTCATTGTGGAATATCTGAAAACACTGCTTTGTTTTTGACTTGCTTAGAAGTAATATAGGCAAAAAGTAAGTCATCATTCAGAAACATCTTAAAGCAGAAGCATCATCATGAATCCCTGAAGCAAAAGATGACAGTTTAGACATAGCATAGACCATGCAAAGCCTAAGAAGGAAAAAAGAGGAAGATATTTCATAAAGTTGAGACACTCAGAATCATCTTTTTACATTGTGTGTAAGTCCATGCATATAACCTTGGCCAAACAATCTTCACTAGAGTTTATCACTGGGGTCAGTTTCAAATCTCACCAGCAATCAAACATCACCAACACAGTTTGCAAAGACAGAGGGGAGTTTTGTGGTTACTTCCTCCTCCTTCTTCTCCTCCTCCTCCTCCTTCCTCTTCCCCTTCCCTTCCCCTCCTCCTCCTCTTCCTCTTCCTCCTCTTCCTCCTCCTCGTCTTCTCTTCTCTTTCTTCTTCCTTTTAAATTCTAATTCAGGTGAAGGTAATTGAAAAACTTAATGTAACATGGTCAAAATGCCCAAGCTATCTATCTGTCTGTCTGTCTGCCTGCCTGCCTGCATGTCTGCATATCATCTATCTATCTATCTATCTATCTATCTATCTATCCATCTAAATCTATATAATCTATATCTCTCTAGTGTGTGTGTGTGTGTGTGTGTGTGTGTGTGTGTGTGTGTGTGTGTGATTCTTAGTGAGAAGGGAGACAAGAAAGAACAGAAAGCCCATCTGAAAAAATAATAAGACCAAAATAATAATTTAAGAAAAAGATATACATTCTTCAGGACAAAAATATATACATCTGTCTACAGGTCATATTCTAATTAAACCTTTATGTCTCTCTGTATCTCTGTCTTTCTCTGTGTCCCTCTCTCCCTCTCTCTTTCACCCTCCTCTCTCTCTCTCTCTCTCTCTCTCTCTCTCTCTCTCTCTCTCTCTCTGTGTGTATGTGTAAGGGGTAGAGATGTGAAAAAGTGCCTCTTTTAACTGTGGAAACTGACAAACCCCAAGTTCTAGAGGTAATCTGGTAAGAGTTGAGTGTCAGGTCCAGCCTGAGTAGGAAGGCTGTTTGAGAACTAGGAAAGTCAGCGCTGTGGTTTCATTCAAAACATAGGCCTAAAAAAGCTGATGTTACATTAGACTCTAAAGGTAAGAAATACATGTGTAGATTTTTGTTCTGTATGAGCATTCTAGTAATAAGTAGAGGAATCCACTCTACCAATGCTCTGAATGTTATTCTTTTTTTAAAAAAAATAAAAAACTCAAAACAGCTATTATGTTTTTGGTCAAATATTTGAGTATCCTGTAGTCTACTCAAGCTGACAAACAAAAATAGCTGTGAAAAAGATTACTTTTTGTCAACTTGTTACACATAACCAGCTCCTCAGACATGATCTCTAAGCAAGAAAAGGTATTAGTTTCACTTAATATCATATAATTGTACAGAAATTATTAATCCTTAATATATTTTAAAGAAAAGGGTGAAAGTTCTTAAATTGTCTTGACTCAGTGAAGTGCTATGAGATAAAACTAGTAAGAGTCAATATTCTGTGAAAGAAGAGAAAATAAAGGCATTTGCTAATTACATTAAATATATTTAATATTTGGTACTTTAGTCATACACATTCATATCAAGATAAGGAGAAAACGCTCATTATAATTATAGACCTTGTTTTTGTAACTGGAGTTCTTTGGAGACCATCTGATCTGTTGAATGTAATAAAATGTGCTCCTTCTTTTTCAACCCAAAGGAATTGGGAATGGTCTTTAGGAGGCCTTTATAATTTAATGTTCCCTTGTGGTAAATGAACTCTCAAAAATCACTAGTCATTATAGAAATTCAAGTTAATTCCACAATGAGATGGCAACCTCATATCTTCTAAGGTGAATCTGATTAAAAAACAAACAAGCAGAAAATAACCAATAACCAATACTGTGAGAACACGAAGAGAATTAATCCTTACACACTGTGAGTAGGGATGTAAGTGAAGCAGCCACTACAGGAAATAGCACTGCAGTCTTTCAAAAAAAAGAAAAAGAAAGAAAGAAAGAGAGAGAGAGAGAAAGAAAGAAAGAAAGAAAGAAAGAAAGAAAGAAAGAAAGAAAGAAAAAAGAAAGAAAGAAAACTAGTTAACATTATCACATAACTGTGATTCCACCCCATGTCATAATAACATCATTCACAATAACCAGATTTTGGGAGCATGGGCTGGAAATACAGATCACTGGTTAAGAGCATTAATTGATCATAACTAGGTATATTCTTAGCACCTACATAATGGCTCACAACTGGCTGTAATTTCCATTTTGGAGGTGATCCAGTTGATTCTTGTGGCCTCCGCAGGTATCTGAATGAACATGTTAGATAAACATACACTCAATCACATACACATAAGGTAAATAAATTTAAAAATGTGGGAGCAACTCAAATGTACAATCAATAAATGGAGAATCAAAATATGGCATTGATTTATAATATATGCATATATAACACAGATACATTTATGAATATATTAAATTTAAGAAATTAACTGTATTGAAAGAAGCTCATTACCAAGAGATATATATTGTGACCTTACACTTAAATTAGACAGTTAGAATAGTAAATGTCTTCTGCAAAATAAGTGATAGGCTGGGTGCCTCTACTTGGGGATAAAGGAAAATAAAAAGTTATGGTTCAATCATAGTAAATTATTTTGGAGTTTTAAATGTTTTACAAGCTTTTTATCTTTAAGTGTGAATATATATTTGATTTCTTCACCATATGGTGTTGGTAGTTGTGAGAAATATAAACTCATTTCATAAATTTAAAATGCAATATAGATTTATCATAAGCAATTTGAAATCATCAGCATTTTCCTGTGAAATAAGATGTATTATTTGTAGAGAAAAGATAACACACCCAAACACAAAACACAGGCTGTGTAAACAGGACTAGACTCCAAATTTCCTTTGTTCCACAGATTGACTGTGGAGTATGAATCCCAGTCTCAAAGCTACAGCAGACTCTTATGGACAAGGTAAACTGCACACTGCTTGGGATGTCGTCAGAGCTACCAATTCAGGAGCTATGAGGGGAACACGAGTTTTTCCTTCTTTAAAGTCAGTGAATACAGTGGCCAGTAAGAGGTGGAATCCATCAGGAGACCTCAGCTACCACCACTACTCCTGGAGGTATATGTGCCAGCCAACTATCTTCTCTTTCTCCTTGTGGGATACTAATGCCATTGCTGGCATCATATCCATGGTTAGCCTGTAATTTCAATTTGCTACAAAGACTTGGCCTACAGAGATACACATTTTCAGGCCCCTGTCTGCTTGCCTCCCACACGATCAGTTTGAAATCCAGGGTAGGAACCTATGATTGTGTCGTAACACTAGATCTTGCTTTTAAAGGGGAGCTCAGGACAATGTTCAGTTCAGCAGCGGATTGTGAATTGATTGATTCTCTCCACAGGTTTAGGAGATTATGGTTCCAGAAACTCAAAAGGTAAAGAAATAACTAGAATAGCTGTCTCTTCATCTATGTATTTGGTAGGTGGGAAATTTCAATTATTTTAGAATTATATATAAAGCAAAAAAAGGGGGGGCTGAAGCCATAAGGTACTGTCGATAGAAACTGGAGAACAAGACCTTATTGTCTTCTCCACGGCTAAAAGGTAAAATGGGGATCATAATTAATAGCTTCTTAACCTTACATCTACAGCAGAATTCTGAGCAGAGGTCAATCTTGTAGGCTAACACTCCATGAATTCTAGACCATGGAAGGAACTCTTGTCATGTCACCTTAATCTTACCACTCTAAACAACAACCAGAGATAGCTTCCCTAGATATTTATCAAACTTCTTTGGGAGTTGAATGACATTACAATGGGGACACCTATTGTATAACAGAGTACATTATGAGCATGCACAAAGAGGTTAATGAAATATTTTACACAAAAGTAGGGATTGCAGAAATGACTTTGAAAATATAAGCCTTAGTCCTAATAACTAATAAACTTGTCAACTGTAGCTAAACTGATAGACCCTCCACATGTATCCTTGAAGCACCTAAGTGAGTGTGTTGTGATCTTTCTATAAGGTTGTTTCTGTCAGCATTTTCTTATATTATGACTTTCAAGAACACACACACAAACACACACACACACACACACACACACACACACACACACACACACAGTATCTTCCTTCATCACATCCTAGTTATATTAATTTATTTTAAATCATGCCTCATCAAATGTGACTCCATTTTGTTTCCAAGAACCTAGCTGTCTCTTCCAGCCATTATTACAAAATACCAAGAGAAGGTCACTTATAAATGATAAATTTATTGGGGTGTAGACCAAATTCTAAACGGTCTATTAAGTAAAAAAAAAAAAAACATGGAGCCAAATATAGAGGTGAAAGCCTCAGAGATCAGGGAAATAGGAAAAGCCGCCAGCCAACCTTACCTCACCAACTCTGCAGCTTCCAAATTCGAGCTACTTCCTGTCTACCCATTCCTTTATACGCCTTGCTTTTCTGGCCTCTCATTGGTTCTTAGGCCAGCTACCTCGCTTCTTTGTCACTGCCTGTCTGTACAGACCTCCAGGTCTCTATGGTTCCTACTGGGATTAAAGGCGTGTGTCACCACGCTTGGCTCTGTTCCCTAGTATGGCCTTGAACACACAGAGACCCTGCCTGCTAAGTGATCAGATTAAGGACATGTGCTGCCTGACTTTGTTTACTTAAAATGGCTGGGCTTTTCCCCATTATCTCCAGGCAAGCTTTATTTATCAAAGCACAAATAAAATATCACCACACTGGGTTCCTTACAATGGTATGGGTGAGGGATTACTTACAAGAGCACACGTGACACAAAGGCAGTTGTGTCACTGGGAATCCCACTGCATTCTGGGTGATGACCCATGAAGGGTGCATTGTTGGAACTCCCTGCGTGCCTTGCAAGTAGCTATACCGCTCAGCCTATCCAAGAGTCTCTTCTGTCCAGCAATTGGTAATGACTCATCTAAGTTTGATGAGGGAGCTTAAAATCGTCTAAGTCTCTGCTTCCCAGGACATATGAGGCATGTTGACCTCCCTAGTCTCATGAGCCTCACCATCTTCCGCCTAGGAAGGAATGTTTCAGTGGAGAAAAAAATGCTACGCAGCAATAACAACAACAACAACAACAAAACAAAACAAAAACAATAAAAAAACCAAAAAATGATTATGCCTGAATTTCTTCAGGAGGGAAATGTGTAATATCAAGGTCTAATTTAATAGTTCACACATGTTTATAGGTCTTCTATGATACAGCTAAATTACTGTATTTAGCTTTTTATTTGACTCTCTTCCCACAGTGCATGGAATTAATGCTGCCTTGATTAGAATACATGTCATATAACAAAATTTATTTTATTTATTCTTATTAGGCAATATATGTAGACACATGAATATTTTAAGGCAATATAAGACAAAAAGGAGAATGAAAGTTGACAAAGTAAGCCGGGCGGTGGTGGCACACGCCTTTAATCCCAGCACTCAGGAGGCAGAGGCAGGCGGATCTCTGTGAGTTTGAGGCCAGCCTGGGCTACAGAGTGAGTTCCAGGAAAGGCACAAAGCTACACAGAGAAACCCTGTCTCAAAAAAACCGGAAAAAAAAAAAACAAAGAAATTTGGCAAAATAGGTGACATGTAAAGATGGAGGATAGGCAAAGGACACCTAGAGCCTGTGGATGTGAAAGAAGAGCCTAGGAAGAATAACGTAGGAGGAATCAGATGTAATAGAGAATGAAATTAGGGGTGGAAAATCACTAAGTAACATTTTGTTCAATAATGCCATATATGCT
Source organism: Peromyscus nudipes (assembly GCA_902168325.1). Lineage (NCBI taxonomy): Eukaryota > Metazoa > Chordata > Mammalia > Rodentia > Cricetidae > Peromyscus > Peromyscus nudipes. The sequence goes on along the minus strand of CABHPH010159496.1, from coordinate 21,518 downwards.
GTGTACTAATTTAAAATTATTTTTAAATTAAAATAATAAAATAAAAACAAAAATTATTAGTTAAAGTATTTATTCAGATTAAAAATGTATAATAAGACATACCCTATTTTCACTCAGTTTTTAAATCTGTATTAGAAATAGCTGTCACTGCTCATTGGTGGTAGCACATGCCTTTAATACTACTACTCAGAAAACTCAGGAGGAAGATGGAGGCAGATCTCTGAGTTTGTGACAAGACTGTCCTACAAAGTGAATTCTAGGACAGCCAGGGGTACACAGAGAAACCCTGTCTCAAAAAATCAAAGAAGAAAGAAAGGAAGGAAGGAAGGAAGGAAGGAAGGAAGGAAGGAAGGAAGGAGAGAAGAAAGGAAGAAATAAAGAAATGGAAATTCTAATGTAAAAATAAATAGCTCTCACTGTTAATACAGCTATAAATTTAAAACCTAAAGAGTGTTTTTTTTACCTTGAGAGTTAGTCATTATTCGTTAATATTTTCATTTTATATAACCCTGAGTCTAAAAACCAATGATCAGTTGCTTCAAAATAATCATTCCAAATAAGATGGTTCTTAATCATGGTGTCCCCTTAGTATTATCATCAGCTTCATCAGAGAAACAGAACTCAGTACAAAGAGAAGCAGTATGCTAATGTGCCCCAAAGTGACATATCCACTGCTATGTATTTTAAAGTATTTAAGTTAAAGCATTTGCTTTCCCAGTCTTTTAATTCCTGGTTGATAGTGATGCATTTACTACAACATAAGCTCAAAGAATAAATAAAACACTAGACCCAGCATACATTAAAGAATATAAGGAAAACCAAATATTTTAGCATGTATTTGATATTTTTGGTATTGAGCTTATCTTTTACAAATGGATGGTGGTGATGATGATAATTAGTGTGTTGTGGAGGAGAACACTTGCCACAGCTCATGTATTAAGTCAGAGTACAGATTTTAGGAGTTCATTCTCATATTCCACCTGGTTGAAGCAGAATTTCTTTTTGTTTCTGACAAACCCTTCCCCAGGCTAACTAGCACATGAGCTTTGAGATAATTCTCTCTTCACCTCAGATCTTACTTTAAGAGTACTTGTATTACACTTTGAAAGCTACTGCATCCTGTTTTTTCTGTGTGTGGGAGGGTGGGGTCTGAAGATCAAGCTCAGTTTGTGAGGCTTGTACAGCATGCATTTTTAATCACTGAACCATCTCTCTACACTACAAATATATAGTACTGACTTGACATATTTTTGATTAATATTAAAGGTTTCACATGGTTATGTTAACAGAAACAGTGAGTGCAATGTGTCTTTACAAGGCCAAACTTTAAAACCCTCATGGCTTAGAACAAAAAAAATATTTATTTCACTAAATATTAAAGTAAATGGTAAGAAAGTTTGTCATTTGGATCTTAACTGGATGACTTGAACTTTAGAATCAGAAATTTTTCAATAGTAGCAACTAAATAAACCATTTCAACTACCTGTCAAGTTTTCCAAAACAACGTAAATAGTGAGATAGTATTTGACCAGAAAAGCTGGCTAAGCTGGTGTGTGTTTGTGTCCACAGCAAGGAGTTCTGATAAGGAGTGGATATAAGGTAGGAGCTCAGCATTGTCTTTGTGCACAGACTCATCTTAGTGGAGGGCAGTGGAAGTGAAAGGGTGCTCTAGAATAGAAGGAATGTGTTCTGTCATAAGAACATGAATTTGGTTGCTGGAGTCTAGTGGTATGAGCTGAAGAGTGTCTCTCCAAAATTTCCTATATTAAAGCAATAACTCAGAATGACACTGTGTTTGGAAGTACATCCTGTGATTAAGACTGATCCCTTAGGATTAGTATTCTACCATGATACAGTTGGTTGAAATTATATATATACATATATATATATATATCCTCTCTCCAACCCTCTCCTTTCCCCCTGATTTCCTGCTCATTCTCTTCTTTCCCCTTTTCTGCCGTCACTCCCTCCTCCCTCCATTGTGTCCCCCACCCCCACACAAGGCTGGGTTCCTGCTCTTACATAATCAGGCAGTGGCTATTACCCAATTATGAAGACTCAAAGTGAAATCAAATTCCATAAAGTTGTGATCAGCCACCAGGACTGTAACAGAATAGTTTCGTTTTTATAAGTAACTATCCTATAGCATGTTGTTTTAGCAGACTTCACTGAATTATACAGACCCTGGAAGACATCAATATCCTAAGTCCCATCTGCATCGCTAACTTAACACTGACATTCAGCCACGTTCAATTGTTCTAAGTTCATCAAGTAAGTCTTTGTATCCATGTAGTTTTATGATTTTAAACTCATTATTTTGCCTGGAATTAGCCTTTGCATATGGGTCTTGATAAGTACTTGCCAATCTATAATGCTTAATATTTTTATCTAAGTCTAAAACCATTGGTCAATCAATATCCCACTGAATTTTGTAAATGTATCAATTGGGAATTTAAATAATGGAATTTTTAATTTACTGGCATTTTCTTTCCAATGAACTGTGAGTTTCTTAGTGCAAGGGGCTTGGATTTAAACAGACCCATTTTAACCCTATTTTAATGATTGATTATCTTTTAAGCTAAACTCTCCAAGTAAGTTGAATGTGCTACTTATTATGGTAATATAAAGCTTAATTGAGATTACATATTTCAAGTACCTGTCAACATATTTGACAGTAATAATATTATTTTTATTATGTGCAAAACACTAAGTTTGAGATGTACTTCACTTGCTAAAATTGTGAGAATTAACTGGTGAGCAAGTAAACAGGTAAGTTGATAAAAGTACCTAAAATAGCTAATACAAAATTTAAAAAATGGAAAATGATTTTCAAGAATAAAAAGAAACAGGGTTCTTGGTTGTGATATTGAGTAGTTGAGCCTTAACATAACTTCAAAGTGTATTTTGAGGTGTTAGGTTTGCTTTCCCACAAGCCAAACATAAGCAGTAGCTTTTATACTAAGTATGGGCATATATTGTTTTAATTAAATTTTAATTAAATTTATTTACCTCTATCTATTACAATTTTCTGGACCTGATTTTTTTCACTAATACAAAAAAATAAATATTTCTAGGAGAGCAGAATATTTATCAGTTAAAATAATTATGAACTCATTTGTGCACTAGTGTCTTTTCTATTTGCGGGCTTAAATAACTGTTCTCTGATTGAAGTTGAGACTCACGCCGTAGGAGGGAATCCATACTTGGTATTGTAAACCTGGTCAACAGACCAAAGCAGGAGAGATCATAAAATTTGAGAGGGGCTGAATAACATTGTTTAGAAATATACATAGCACAGAGCTGCATTCTAAACCTGTTTTAAAAACCCATCGGCATATATTCCTCTCAGCCGTAATCAGTGAAGCCTCTATTTCCAGGGAACAATGGTGAATACAGGCACGCCGCACGCATGGCTGCTTGTGAGGCTATGATGCAGACAAGTGCTCAGTTCTAAACAAGATATTTATATAATCTATTCTAAGACTCAGGAAGCATTGCAGAAGAAGGTGCAATCAAGAGAGCGAGAAGATAAGAAGGGCTGTGAATTGTTATCTCCTGGGTTGAGACGCAGTCACTGTTATCACTACAGCTGAAGATGTCTGCACTGTGCCTGTACGAAAATGAGCATGTCAACAGCCAGGCATGGATGGAGGCAGGGACCAGGAGGTTTCTACACTTCACTGCTGGCAGGGACCAGGAGGGTCCTATACGTCACTACTGGCGAGGACCAAGACACTGCCCGACTACTTTGATTGATAGATGCAGTGAGGGAAGAATCATTGCCTTCTATTTTGTACCCACTGATGATTCGACCAGGCTCCAATAGATCGTTCCAATCCAATGGTCAAACAGATGGCCCTTGTTAAACTAAATTGGCAACAAAACAAAACTGAAAGTCATGAACTCGGGAAGAGGGTGGTTTTGATAGTGATGAGATGGACATAGGAGGAGGATAGATAATAATCAGAATTCATTGGATAGAGGAAAATGTAAAATAACAATTTTTAAAAAATTAAAATGTTGCAAACAGATGATGATATATGAAATGCAAATACTAGCTGATAAACAGACATATTAGAAGGTGGTAGAGAATTTTAGTGTTAGTTTTTAAATATAGTAAAAGATTGAACCGGTAGAATTCAATATTTACTTCCTGACAATCCACTCACATTTTCAATGAATGCAAATCTACACAAAATGGCAAATTTTACAACCCTTCTCATAATGTGGGAAGCGTTAATAATTTTTCTTCCTTTTAGAGCATTAATTAATGTCTTCAATCTAGATTACTTCCCCTCTGGATTGATTTGTAACAACAAATCATGTTGTAGTTAATTGACTGGTTAGAGTGATGATATGGGAAGGAAGAATTACATTTTTCTTCAGGATTGGTTTCCCTGTATAATACTCATTTAGCATGGGGCACCCAACTTACTTAGGTCTTGTTAGTGAATGCCAGATTATAAATAGTCACAGCCATACTTTTGAACCAAAATTGGGGTGTGCAAGTAACAGAACAATTTAACTAGCATTCGAGTCTACAGTAGCTTCATCTTAGTCCATTTAAGTTCCAAATATTCCTGTGACTATTATTTGTGTTCAGTTGGATGGTAAAAGGCTTTGGATTCTATGGGATACCCATACCTGTGTTCAGGGAAACACGGACTTACACGAGTCAGTTCATATCTTTGAGACTTAACTCTTATTTGTGAGTTCCAGATGATTTTTTTCTCCTCTTTACTTTAAATATTTATGCCTACACTTTATAGCTTTTTGTCTGTGAGAATCATGAGTATTATAAAATATTGAGATGGCAGCATTAGAACCAATACTTAACTAGCTCTTCAATTGCACAAAACCAAATAACTGTTGAGAACACACACACACACACACACACACACACATCTCATTCTCTCTCTCTCATACATATATAATATATATACACATATGCACAAATATTAATTATATATATATATATATACACACACACACATCACACAGGTACATTCTGATAAAAAAAATACCTAACCCTAAAACCTAAAGTGTGACATAGTCCCAAATCCAATACTTTTCCAGAAATAACATGATGCCAGGTGAAAATTTTACACCTGACCAAAATGTAAATACACTAAAAGTACTATATAAATTACCATATATATGATATGTGAATTATGAATGAATTTTAAAATCACTTTCTATTTTAATGTCACCATTTTAACTAAGTGATTGAAGTGAGGATCATCCAGGGCAGGAGGACCTGGCATTCTCTGCTTGTGAGAAATGCCCAATGTCACTATGCAGCATTCCTGCTGTAGTGGCTTAATATAAACACAATCCCAGATAAAGCACTGAGAAACGATAGAAAGCATAACATCTTCTAGTCAGCTTGTCTCAAAGCTTCATAATAGATGATAGCGTGAAAAGTGTGACTTCTGTCAGCACAGACTACAAAAAGTGCATACCCAGACTGTGTTCCGGAAAGCCTTAAGGACACTGTATGAAAATAGGCATTGTGTAAGCTGGTTCTGTAGCAAGCATATTGTTCGTTTGTGGTTTTGTACAAAAATAGGTTTCACTGTGGTATTTTCATACATGTTTATCATTGTATATTGCCCATATTCAACCATCACAACCTTTCATGTCTATCCTTCCCTCTACCACTGGTCTCCTTCCTCACCACAAATAACCTTGCTTTTACAGCCAAGATTCCACATTGAGAGAAAAATATATGACGTTTGCCATTTTTTAACAAAAGCAAACATTTGATTACAGATTGCATATTTATTGGATAAAAAGTATCTAGACTCATTTTTAGTTAGGCACAGTAATATAATTGATAGCAAGATTTCTCAGTTTTAGAAGATGCTGAATTGCAAAGAAATGAACCATGGAAGTATGAATAAGGCTGGAGGAGACATTTGAAAAAGTGTCAAAGTTTGAAAACCCACGAATTTTAGTGAAGAGTATAATGTACATTTGTTTATCTCTTCCTCAGATTTCTAAGTTTTTAAAGTGCAGCACTAGAGGAAAATCACGTCTTTCTGTTGCCTTTTTTAGTTGGATTGTGACAACATTGAGATGTGCAGGATAGTACTGTGGAGACGTTGACACACAGTTGACCATCCTTAGACCCAGATCTGTATTTGCAAATTCAGCTCCTTGCTAAATTATTTTTTAACTCCCAGATCAACTCTGTGGTATTTTTACAGCCATCCCCTGACATTTTGCATAGACTGAAATATTTTATTTTTCAAGCATGAACATTTCTCTCTGAGATGGGAAAAGGCTACTCTCTGCCTTCTTGTCTCAGTTTCTATTGCAACAAACATCTTCTTCAATTTGCTTAGTGTAATGGCTTACAAACTGAGGTACTTTTGTTAGTGAGTTCATCATTTCACATACCCTCTAAGCACAGTTCTGGCATGCTACTAAGTGTCACACGTATAGCAAGCCTGTCATGTGCCTCATGTGGGTATCATATGTATTAAATAAAATGTCCAGATGTGTGTTGCAGTGTGTATCATGAATCCTAATTGGTCTTAATAATAAAAACCCAGAATCAGATATGGAGGTAAGTGCTGAAAGATTAGAGAAGAAGAGGAGCCAGCCACTAGAAAGACTCTTTACCTCTACCGATCCTCAGCCTGAAAGGGCTGAGCTCCTTACTGCCTCCTTATATTCCTTTCTCTGCCCAGCCATATTACTTTCTGTCTCAACCTCCCTAGTGCTGGGATTAAAGGCATGTGTACCATCCAAGTACTGGGAGCAAAGGCGTGAGATCCCAAGTACTGAGATAAAAAGTGTGTGTTACCACTGCCTGACCTCTGTAGCTAACTAGTGGCTGGCTTTGCCCTCTGATCTTCAGGCAAGCTTTATGTTTTAGATCATACAAAAAATATCACCACATTTCCTCTTTTGTCTAAAATAAAAGATTATAACTAATATAAGAAAAACTATATACAATAAGTACAATAACTATATACAATATATACAGGCAATAATTACAACAATAATGTCTAGTCCATTAACACTTGACAAGTTCAGAGAAAATACTTTATTATTTAACCTATTTTCTTGAGTCCCAAGTGTTGTATCTAATTCACTTTCTATCCTAATTTGTATTACCAACCAAAAACTATCTTTTGATGTCTCTCAAACTTATACAGTTAACACCTCCTTAGTGAGTTTATTTTCTGAATTTGTTAACAGGAAAAACTGTAACTATCTAATCTTCAACTCCCTCAGAGACCCGAGAAAGAAATAATATTAACTGAGTAAGCAAGAAGTGCAAGCAAGTAACTTCCAAAAATTGTGAGAAATGACAGAAACAGCGGACTGCCTGGACAGTCACCCAAGGTTCCTCTGAACATTGGGGCATAGCATATCTGAAAGACCTTTCTGTGATGCAGGGTATTCTGAAGTGCTATACTACCTTGTCTTGGCAAAGTTCAGCAGTCACTTCCTTTTCTGTCCTGCTTGTCCCATACTGTCAGCAAGGGCATTTTCTTGCCCAGTGGCTGACTTTTGTCACAAAGAAAATAAACTCCATATGGAGTTTTCTTTGATGCCCATCATCTTCTCTGAAGTAAACTGGTACTGCCAGAAGCAGACATGTCTCATTGTCATAAAAAAAAAACTGTTATTAAAACATCTTAAATTGCCATATTCTGTAGACCTCTGAAGTGTGTGGAGTTGATCAATCTAAAATATATCTGTTTGATCTTGAAAACATACCTACCATGACTACAAGTTTGATTGTAATGACTATTAACTTGCATTTCTTTATATTCTAATTAGTTGTTTTTTTGTTTATTTTTTGGTTTTTTTTTTTTTTGAGACAGGGTTTCTCTGTTGTAGCTTTGGAGCTGTCCTAAAAATCACTCTGTAAACTAGGCTGGCCTCCAACTCACAGAGATCTGCCTTCTCCTGCCTCCCGAGTGCTGTAATTGAAGGCATGCACCACCACTGCCTTGTACCAATTAGTTTGTAATAATAACTTCCAAGGAATAGAAATTTGTATTACATTGTTAAATGAGTTGTATAGGTATAATACCTTGAACAAGATTAAAAATGTATGTACAGTATGTTCTAACAAAATTAATGTCAAATTTGTATCAATATATAAAATCTGTATACAATATACAAAAATCCAATCCAACGTAAAATATTTAAAACTAATAGTTGCTTTTAAAAGTAGATTCAACAATCTACCTTTTTATCTTATCATATCTATATCCACCATTTTTTTCAGAGTAGATTCAATAATCTACCCTTTTATCCTATCATTTCTATATCCCTTTTCTTTCTAAAACAAGAACCCTAAATCTAATCTCCTTTGTTAAGCTTTTTTCCTGAACATTGCCAATAATAACCTGTAACCAACCCCCTAAACAATGGCAAATTTCCATAATCCATTGAAAGACCAAAAACCGCCCACCCTACCTCTTGAGAATGTGGGCGTCATGTTATTAAAATTACTTAACTACTGTCTGGTGGTGACAGCATGCTTAGGGGATCCTGAAAAGAAAAATTTGGGTTAATTGTCAAGTCCTGGGAGAAGTAGCTGTATCATTTGTTGTCCTGTCTTTGTGTAATGGGAAAGTGCAGGGCTTGTCTCAGGTCCTAGCTAGAGAAGTCTGTGAGGCTGAACCGTTTCAGTTAGCCGCCTTGGAATTGTCCTAACCCAAAGCCAATCATTAGGTGGTGTTTGTCAGCTTAGTAGCATTGTTATAGTCCATGTGGAATCATTGTTGTGGGATCCTATCATCTTTTTGGAGACTTCAGAGATTGCATTAGCTCAGATTGCTCCTTTTCTTGGTAATTTTTTTCCAGGTCAGTCTCCTTTTTTTTTGGATACTTTTTTTGTCCTAAAGTTCTTTAAATTCCTTAATATATATATTTTTTAATTTTCTTGGAAAGACAGAAACAAAGCCCTTCCCCAACCCTAACTTTGGAGAATTTCCTTTATGGCAAATTATATCTGATCAAACAAAAAGTGTTTGTTAGTCTTTTTACCTCTTCTAATCAAGAGGTCTCTCCTGTTCAAATCTAATCTTTTAGTTCCTCTGGGTTGGAGTTTCCCCCATGGTGACAGGAAACAACTGAACCAAATTTGACATGGGGGCCTGCAACAGCCCCCCCTCCAGGTGTTTCCCAATGGCAAAGCGTTACCTTGTCTGTCCCTTGTTGATCTACATTCATTAGTTCAATGCCTGCCTTTGCCACACCTTTTATACAATCCAGAAGGGAGTGGCACTCTGTTGAGATTATTCTTAGAAAAAAAGCATTGTTTCTAGGAATGCCCTGTTTACAATCCCTTTTTAGATGACCTTGTTTACCACAATTGAAACATTTGACATTTCAGTTTTTCTTCAAACCTCTGGAAATCACCTCTCCTATCCAAGCATCATCATGGTTATGAGACTCAAAATTTAATATTGATTGTATCTTGTATCATTTCCTCCAAGGGTGCTGATCTTGCCTTTAATGGCCTAATTACCCTTTTGCATTTGTGCATTAGCATTTTCAAAAGCCAGAGATTCAATTATTATTTGTCTAGCTTCTGAATTTGGTATCATTCTATTTATTGCTGAAGTAAGTCTTTGTGAGAAATCAGTAAAGATTTCTTTTGGATCCTCTATCACTTTAGTAAATGACTCAGTTTTATTTCCTACTTCTGTAATTCTGTCCTAAGCATTCAAGGCTGCCATTCAGCATAAAGCCAGGATGTGGTCATCATACAGAGACTGCCTTTCCACATTAGCATAATCTCCCTCTTCAAGAAGTTGGTCTTGGGAGGTTTCCATACCTCTAGCCTTACTGCATTGTTCAAAGGTCTAAGCCTCATCTTTCTACCAGACCCTCCACTGTAATTGAGGACCATGTTCTAAGACTGCTGTAACCAAGTCTCTCCAGTCTGGAGGGATAATTCTATTACAAATTGACCATGAGTTTAACATCTGATTCATGAAAGGTGAATGCATGCCATATGAGACTATTGCTTCCTTGAATTCCTTCAAATCTAACATTTACATGGGAGTCCATTCAGCTCTTACACAGCCTTGAGGATATCTGTCATTTGGCAGTTCCTGTAATGTTACTGGATAAACTAGAGGTGGCTGTTTGAAAACCTTAGGCTGTTTCTCTGTAACTTTATAATGCAATGTTGAGATTGTTTCTCCTTTAAATTCCTCTGTCTGGGTCTGATAATCTCTATGATCTGTTTTAATAAGTTTTTCTAAAACTTTTATCTTGGCACTCATTTTAACCAACTTTTTAAATAATAAAACAAAAATGATCAAACAGATAATATTTATAATTGACATTACATAAATTCCATCTAAATTAATTATCCTCTCATTTAATTTCCCCATTTCAAACCATCCAGTATATTATCATACAGAGACCTAACTCTCTCCATTGTAATTATGTTTTTTATTTTTTAATGTGGGGGAAAAAAACCTCTCTTTTAACTAATTCCTTCCTTTAAGAATTCCCAGTTGTCTCACCAAATCAGGAGACAATGATGATTTAGATGTGAGGCTGACTGCTTCTGCGTAGAACAATAGAAACCTGAGCAGGTTTCAGAGAAGCTACTTAGTATGGTAGCAGCCAGAGGAGAGGGTCCAGGGAGAGCCCACAACCCACCAGGATAGAAGAATCCAAAGAGCCAGCTGCCTACGTGAGGTAATTTGTGAAAGTGGCTGACTCCTGAGATTTTTGGGGCCCAAAAGCCTATGGAGTTTGATGCAGATAGGTTGCAATGGAAACTTAGAAGGGTAGTGAATCCAGCCACGTGTAGCTCCAGATTGTGCTAGTGGCTGCAATGCCACAGGCAAGTGCCTTTTTTTGTGAATTCATGCCCCACAAGTTGGATGCCAGATATTGTTTGAATCTTAATTGGTCTTAATAATAAAAACCCAGACTCAGATATAGGGGTAAATTCCTAAAGATCAGAGAAGAAGAGGATCCAGCCACTTGAAAAACTCCTTACCTCTATTAATCCTCAGCTTGAAAGGGCTGAGCTCCTTACTGCCTCCTTATATTCCTTTGTCTGCCCACTTTCTGTCTCAACCTCCCTAGTGCTGGGATTAAAGGCATGTGTGTCTCCCAAGTACTGTGAGCAAAGGCATAAGATCCCAAGCACTGAGATTAAAGGTGTATGCCACCACTGCCTGGCCTCTATGGCTACCTAGTGGCTGGCTTTGTCCTTTGATCTTCAGACAAGCTTTATTTGTTAGATCATACACAAAATATCACCACAACTGTATAGTTGGCTCTGAGTTCTATGTTAATGAATTGGAAATAAGTATTGATTGAGATACATTTAAGTGAGGAAATATAATATGAAACTGTATCATGTGGTGAAACTATTTGCAGGAATTTGACTCTGCCTTTAAAACTGATGACAAGTAGGCTGTGTGTGTGTGTGTGTGTGTGTGTGTGTGTGTGTGTGTGTGTGCATGTGTGAGTTTGTGGTGGTTAGGATAGAGTATATAGGCCTGATTCTTGTACAGGTTATGCAAAAATTCTCTTCCACTGGGATATATCATGGTTTATCAAGAGACTTTCTGTTCAATAGCACAGGACCTTTTTTTGTATGCAGTTACTCTCTTGGTTCCAGATTACTCCTTGAAATCAACCAGAAAGATAACATCACAGCATGCACCACTGAACTAACCATGGATTGGGCAGAAAATCATGATATGGGCTTCTGAAGCAAATGTGATGGAGGAAGCCTTAGAGGGAGCCAGGCTTGAGGAGCATATCTTCCAGTGAGAGGAGAGGGATACTACTTAAGCAACTACCAGCCAAGGGAGGGGCCATACGCAAGAATGAGCCCTAGAGACATTCAAGTGCAAGATGTTGGGAAAGGGAAAATGTTTGTTCTTATACAAGCCTAAAGTCTAAACAGAAAAAAACAAACACAGGCTTTTTCATCCTTAGACTGAAGGCCACGGTGCCATGCACTATGGACTAGCCCATTGTTGCCCTTCTGCAACCATGATGGACTGGCTAGACAAACATGACCACAGGAATAAAACAAACCCAGCCTCTAAAAGCAATGCAGCATGCACAAATATCTGAATGTGGAGACTGAGGCTGCAGGAGCTGCAATATGGACACTGGGGTGTTCTGTGGTGTCAGAGACATGCCCTTTTCCAAAGAACTTGGCAGAAACGTATCCCTGTGACTCCTGCTCTTATCAATGTTTCTAGGAAATGTCTCCCTCTTTCTTGGCCCATGTGTTGATGTTTTCTGGAAGCAACTGCTGTTCTTAGCTCCTAGGTATCCTCTACAGCACAGGCCCTTTTCAGGATATAAAATTGTGTTTTATCATGTATGAGATGATTTTCTATTTATTAATACTTTGGGCAGATAGAGTACAGTGTACTTGGCTTTAGGCCTATTTAATTATAATCCTTATTCACTGCTAAGAGTAGTAAAAAGGCATGAAATTCCCAAAGTTTACTCAAGAGAAAGGGATAGCTTACCTCAGGGTCTGGGCCAAATAATATTCTTAGTTGCAGCCATGTGTGACAGCTGGCTTCTGTAAGAACTTGTTTCTTGATGTTTAAGAAGCCCCTTTTATTTGCTATGGAAAAATTCTAGAACTTCAGGGCATTTCTGAAGCTACTGACACACTGAGTTCTACATATACTGTTTCCTGGAATAAATTTTAGTTTCTAAATTAAGCATAGTAAGGGCTACCCTGAAATAAATAATAACAAAATAACACTGCAATCAAAGTTATTTGAATACAGCTTCTCTTAAAATATTGCATTGCCCAGAGCTCACCATTGATCTATTTTCTTCCTTATTGAGTGGAAAATTTTCACCTTTTTTGTTTAAGGAAAGCACTACAACCTCTCTTTGGCTTGTATAAAAGACAATATCACTATTCTTGCTCTTTAGGGCAATGGCCTTAATTTAAGTAAAATGAGTATTATTTGGCCAGACATACAGTAATGTCACAAGAGCAAATCTGATATTTGCAGGTGTCTGTTAGCTGACTACCAAACAGGTGGGTTATACATCCTAGCAGGGGGACAGAGATAAGATCATATCCCAGACTAGGTAGAGGAGATTGGTGCAAGATGCCTCACAGTATCCAGAACAGCATGCAGTTGAAAGTATAAAGTGGTTATTTCTGAGGTTTCCCATTAACACTATCACATCACGGTTGAATCACAGCGATCCCTGAAACTGAGGGAAAGGTGCCTAAAGCTGGGCTACTGTACAGGAATTTGCGTTAAGGGGGTGACTCAGAACCCACAGGCTCTGCACTAAGAGGGTGTCATGATGACTTGAACCCTCCAACAGGCTCACATGTTGTGCTGTGCCAGAATTGAGCTTTGATCTGATCTGCTGCTAAGAAGTTGAGTGTATTGCCCAACTAGAGTGAGAGAGTTTTACCAGCAAATAGAAGCCATAAACACCAGTGGGGTCACAAATGTTCACATTGGACTGATTGGTATTTTCTGCTGTTCTAGAACTGTTACTTATTTTAATTTTGAAAAAAAAGGAGAAAGGGGCATATGCATTGTCAAACTGAAATTTTAAGCATTTCAGGAATACATTGTTGAAACAAAACAAACAAACCAAAAATACACCTCTCATCTTAAAGGGAATAGGAGATCATTTAGAGTGAGCCTAGCCCAGAAACTGAGATTTAGATTAGCCCAAATTCCATGTTGCAATGTGAAAGCAGTTTTATGAAGTTTTCTAGTTTTACAAAACAAAGTCATAAATCAAGGCAAGTTCACAATGTATTTATTGGTGGGTTATTATCAGAAAGGTAGTTGTAGCAGATGGGGGAAACTTTTCTAAAGGTTCCTGATGCTATCTGATGACATTCTCAGTATCTGGGTTGGTGGAAGCTAGTGGTCTGCCTAGTTAATAGATTCTTTCAATCACGTGATTAGTTCTATCAGCGAAGTGAGCAAGTACTTGCTGTTCTGGGGACTAAACCTAGCCCAAAACAGTTAATCTCTGGGCCTGTAATGTTTCAATCTCTCCATAGTACTGAAGCTCTAATTAGCCAATCAGCTTCTTTCCAAGAGTCTGTCCACAGCTACAGAGTTTTTAGAGGTGGGGGGGGGGAGTTTAAAATTTTCACTATTGTTTCCTTATATATGTTGATGTTGATAGCTTTTCCCTCCTCTGTTTCGCTGTGGTCTTTTCCATATGTGTTTTGGTTTAAGATTAGATTGTTAAGATTTAGATTCTAAAATGATATTGTAGTAATCCTTCCTGGATGTCTATCTTTGGTACCAAGTTAATTCAGTCCTCGTTCTACTGACAAACATTTTCTTCTACTTTTTCAAGCATAAATGTGATTACTAAGGGATCTGGCAATCAAATTCTTTCTAATTCAGACAAACCCCTGACAGACAATTCCTTTCAAAGCTGTCCAATGGAATCACATTTGTTTAGATTGTTCAAGCTTCCTTTTAAACTGAGAAAAACAGGTGCAGTTCTAGCCGTTACATTATCAGTACTCACCTTGCTGGATTGGCAGGAAAATGCAGAACAATATCTTAGCTTGCCTTGAGTGGAACAGATAATTGCTTTGTTGTCTCTTCTCTCTGGGAAGAAATTTCTTCTTGGCCTTCATAAAACTCAGTTATTTTCATTTTTGGAGTCCATTGAAAAGATCTTAGTCAGCTTCTGGGCTCTGGACTGGCATTTCTTCTCGGTAAATATGTATCCTTGCAATAAATGTAGCTGACATCTCTGGTAATGAGTTTATATTCTTTGATGTAAAAGACATTTGTGCTCCTCTTGAACTAGGTTTTCCTTTTCATTTTTGTAGTAAAACTGAACACACTATATTGGGGGGGCAGTAGTTTTTTTTAACATGTTAATGAGGTGGTTACTCCTCACTATGGAATAATTATTGTTGACCTGTATTTGCCAATATCTGTTCAGGTTTTAGTTCTTTTCCCAACTATGTAACTATTTTTCTCCTCTAAAAAGTATGGAAATGACTTTTTTCACATATATTTATTTTAAATGTTAAAACTGTTCAGTATCATGAAAAATCACCCTTAATTTCAGAAAGGGAGTCTCACTGTGTTGCCCATGCTGGGAGTGAATCTGTGGGATCCAGAGATACTCTGTTCAGCATCTTGAGCATCTTAGTGTCATTGCACTTTCATAGAGCTTTCAAAGGACATTCTAAGTTACCTTCCCTTAACTATCGTTGTCTCTGCAGCAAGATAATCTTTCTTACTGCCAATGTTCTTAAGGACTGTAGTAGGACAGGCCCATAGGGTCAAGGAAATTAGCTCAGACCAGTTACCAAAGCATGCACATAGCATACTCCTTAAGAGCCAACCTGGTGTCTGCCTGAGGGCCTAGCAACAGTCACTGTCAGAGTTCCTAGTAGATGTCACAGTTCCTAGTCCCTGTCAGAGTTCCTGATCATGCAGAGTCTGCCTGAAAGCCTAACAGCAGGAGCTGTCAGAGAGCCCGATTGTGCCCAGATAATGAGGATGACCACACAGACTGGGCTCTGGGAGGAGGGTATATAAGGCCTTCCCTGTGATACAATAAATGAGTTCATTATTTGTCTTCAACTGACTCACGGTGTCTTTGTCGTTGATGCTGCACCTTCTCACCCCCTCCCCCGAGGGAGTTATTAGGACTCAAGCAACATCTGGTACTTGAATGTGAGGCTTCTGTTACTTTGTTTCTCCCAGCTCAGGTTCTGATTGTCTCCCTCACTTCACTGGCCCTCCCTCGCTTCACTTGATAGTGCCTCCAAGATGGTGAGAAGGTATTGTGTTCTTTTGGTCCATTTGGCAGGTAAGCATTGGGATCCCCACTTCTTATCTTCTTTTGTGTTGTCTGTCATGTTTGTCTGCCCATCCCGTTAGGAAGGCACATTTTTTTTTGTTTCAGTTTGCCCAGCACCTCCACATAAAGATTGACACCCACACCCCCAGGAGGTGGAACTAAGGCTCAGCTCCGGATCGCTGTCCCTCATCCAGAGACACTGTGTGGGCATATGGTTGTGTCCTAAAAAACCACAAAAGTCACCCATTAAGCACTGGACATAAGGATCTGACACAAATTTTCATCCTGTTGAAAATATGAGTAATCTTTTCATTCCTCCCACCACTTCCCTGTCAGATATCTCTATGATATCCGATGAGGAGGAGACATAGTTTGGGCCCCATGAAATCTGTCAGTTTAGATCCCACAAAATCTGTCAAGGAGAACATACTGTTAGTTTGAGCCATAAGAAATCTGTCAAGGAGAATGTCGCTGTCAGTTTGGGTCCTGCCAAATCTGTCAGAAAGAAGGCAGCTATCCTTAAGTCATGTGCTGCTATCCCCTCTGCTCTACCACCTCTGCTGGCAGCTACCCCTCCACTGCAGTATTCTTGGGGTAATCTACCCCAATACTAGCCTGCCTCAGGAGTTGGCCGCTCTTCCGTGGCACCAGGCATTTTATATCCCTCACGGCCTGTGCCATTGTCGGTCCGTAGGCCCATAGAAGCCTTCCCAGTCAATGTGGGCCCATAAGCCCTAGATTCCCATCCCCATAGCTGATTTCCCCATCATCTGGAAGGCAGTCAATTAGTCAGCCTCAGATTCCCCCTACTTTCAGCAGGTCCTTGCTCAATGCTCGATACAATTACAAACATATTTCCGTTGGTACCATTTGCTTAAAACTGTGTTGGAGCCTACAGTCTTTCTCAGTTGGAGATCAGCCTGTGATGTTCAGGCAGAATCCCATTCCTGGACAAACATCTTCCTTAACATCCCAGTGACCTATGATATGTCCACAGGGCACAGGGAATATGTCCATCCTGTGCACTAGGCACAGATTGGTTTGAATGCCTATTTTCAATAGGTTTCAGACATGGCCCTCAAGGCCCTACAGGGGGCTCAGCCTGGCCTACAAGCACTGGGCATCTCTGCAAAGGAACACATCTCCACCCCTGGTGAGATGGAGAGATCCTGTCTCCCTCCAATGGCAGCTGCCAGCCCCCCTGCTAACCTGTGGGGGGAGGATATGCTTGTGTTTTTCCTCAGAGTGCCACTACGATAATATGGTCCCAGCAAGAGATATGTGCTTGGCCATAGATAAGCCTGCTTCAACCAAGGAGAAAATCACCCAAGATGGGTAATATATATACTCCCTTTTCTTGCTCTCATTGCCCCTCTAAAGGATGAAGACTTGTGCAGCCTTGCTTTTCCTCATTTTGTATGATGCCTTTTGAGATGAGGAACATTATCTTAGTAGGCTGTGAGCTAGCTAAATGTATTAAGGGCCCATGGTCAGCTAAATTTCTATGTTATCCATAACAGCTAGCACATGAAATTTTCCAATTAAATCAGACAAGAACACAGGTTACGGCCTTTGACTCTTTTTTTTTTTTTAAAGATTTGGCATGATATAAAGAGGCTGTTTGATCCCTCCTGGATTTCACTTATGTTCTGATTGGCAAGGCAGTGCTCTTGACCTTTCTCCTTTGTAAGTGTCTCCTAAGGCACATCTAAAAACAACAGGCAGCTACTAAGGTGACTCTATAGGTGTTAATGGCTCTTAGACATCCATCTCATAGCCCTCCACAGGAGGTTATGCATATCTGGCTTTCTGAAATTCAAATGGTTACTGCCTGGCTATCCCCACCTGGGGCAACTCCCCAGGGATGGATGCTCTTTGAGGACTGGTAGTCAAAGATGGGTAAGAGCTTGTTTGGCAAGCCAACCTAAGACAGACACAGTCCAGTTGCTGAGACCCCTGAGGGTCAACAAGGACAGAGCAAAGAACTTGGACTTCCACTGAGTGCCCATGTAATAAAATAAAAGGGTGGATATGTAGTGGGACAGTCCCATAGGGTCAAGGAAATTGACTCAGACCAGTTGCCAAGGCATGCACATAACATACTCCTTAAGATCCAACCTGGAGTCTGCCTGAGGGCCTAGCAACAGGAGCTGTCACAGAGTACCTGATTGTGGCCAGCCAATGAGGGATGACCACACAGACTGGGCACTGGGAGGATGGTATATAAGGCCTTCCCTGTGATTGAATAAATGAGTTTGTTATTTACCTTCAACTGACTCTTGGTGTCTGTGTTGTTGACACTGCACCTTCTCACCCCCTCCCCCAAGGGATTTGTTAGGATCCAAGCAACAAAGGACTTTCCAACTTTTTTGTTTGTTTGTTTGTTTGTTTGTTTGTTTGTTTTTGAGACAGGGTTTCTCTGTGTAACTTTGGAGCCTGTCCTTGAACTAGCTCTCTAGACCAGGCTGACCTCCAACTCACAGAGATCTACCTCTCTCTGTCTCCCGAGGGCTGAGAGCACCACCACCACCTGGTGGACTTTCAAACTTCTACGGGAACTTGGGGTCAGGCTCTAGCTCCACACTTTATACTAAGCTCCATCCCATCTCTCATTGCAGGAAAGTTCTTTGACTATGTTCAAAATTGTCCTCTCAATTTGTTGGTTAAGTTATGATCCCCGTAATTTTAACAGAGAGTGTCCAATTTGTCATCGAGGATGAGAGTAAGTATTGATAGAATGCCAACTTATATTATATAAACAACAATGCAAGTTGGATTTCAAATTTTTGCTTTACAATGTGTCTATGGAATCAGTTGTTGAGATAGAAGCGGTATGTATGGAGAGGGAAAAGGAGAAGGAATAGAGTGGGAGAAAGAGAACAAGAGAAAGAAACACTGATAAGCTGGTTCTTTAGAAATACTTTTGGAAAAATGATTATAAAAATCTTCACTGGATTTAAGACAAATAGTTATTCAAAAAGTAGAAAGAGAAGTATGGATATGTGTGAATTTCCATATAAGCTTCCTAGGTCTCTATGCAGTATACTCCACACTCATATATTTCTAATTGAAATTCAGAAAGAGAGAGAGAGAGAGAGAGAGAGAGAGAGAGAGAGAGAGAGAGAGAGACTTCTGTTACTGTAACAAATTACCTGTAACAATCAGCCTACATGAAGTTGTGAGTTGGCTTTGTGGTTTCAGTCTGTGGTCACCAGCTGCTCCTTTAGATCTGTAGCAGTATAAACATCACAGCAGGGCACACAATGGATGAGACTGTTCATTTAATGGCAGCCTAGAAGCAATGAATGAAGGGAAGGGGTGGAGCTCTGGTATCCTCTTTTAGGAATAGCTTCAGTAAGCAAACTTCCTTCAGCTAGGCTCCACCTCTAATAGTTCTACCATCTTTCACAGAAAGAAGTTCAAGCCTTAAACACACAAGACATTGGAGATGTTTAATTTCAAAATTATGGCATGCTTTCTCATTTATTTCCACTTTCAACATGTAACATAATAATAAGGTATAATAACCAAGTTAAGTCATTTACTACACAAATGTTGTGTGTGTGTGTGTGTGTGTGAATACAAGATTTGTAGCACTTTTCTTAGCATACTAGATCCATGTTTGTTCATCTAATATCCACTTATTCACCATGCTGTTCCTCACTTTGAAATCCCTCTCGTCGTCATTTGCAAGTAGATATCATTTTTTGTTAGAGGGGAGACATTTGAGGTACAAAATTCTTCTAATATCAGTAACATCATAAACACAGTGTGAACTCATTGTAATTTCCAGATTGCAGTACAACATTCAATCATGGAGAAAGAAACCTATTTACTGAAGCAGAAAACATGATTGCTGCTCCTACCTGATCTTGGAACTTTCTGATATTCTGGGTCTTTGTGGAAATTTTGATGTGCTTAAATTATTGAACGTAATTAGAATTTTCACATGAGGATCCTTGGATTACATTGTTATATTAACTTTAAGTTTTTCCTTATGCACATCTATTGTGTATCATATTGTATTACATAAGTACACTATCATATAAGTATCCACATCACATCTTTAACATCCCTCCTGGACCATGTCCTTCCACTTTCTTACATCTCTCACTCCAGTTACTTTTCTTAGATACTTTTGCTTCTATCTTTGTGTGATATAGTCATATATGATTTTATATATCTATATAAAATCTAAGAATGACAAATAAGAGAAAATGTATTTGTCTTTATGAGAAAAGTTTAATTTGCTTAATATGATTATTTTGAGCTTCATTCATTTTCTTGTGAATCATATAATTTTATCCTCCATGGATGAAAAAAAGTACTACTCCATTGTGAATACATATCACATTCTCCTTATCTGTTCCTCCATTATTAGCCAACTATGTTGGTTCTATAACCTAGCTATTGTGAATCATGCTTCAATAAACATTGATGAGCAGGTATCTCTATGATGTGTTGGCTTGGATTCCTTCTTGTTTAAGCTCAGGAATATACTATTAGGTCACATGGTAGATGCATTTTTAATTTTTTCATGGAAACCTGACTTCCACAATTGCTGAACTAGTTTATACCTCCATCCACAGGGTTTGTGGGCTTCTTGTCATCCTCACATTCACCAGGATCTGTTTTGTTTTCTTAATGCCTACCATTCTGACTAAGATTAAAAGAAGTTTTAATTCTCATTTTTCTGTTGGTGAACCAGATTAGACATATTCTTCATCTGTCTATTAGTTAATATTTTATTATTCGAGAACTCTATAGTTGAATTGTTTTTTTTATTCTTAGACTTTCCACACAAAGAAATAGTGTCCAGTGAGGCTACCTTTTGTGGTAGTGGTGTGTTTGAGATACCTATATCAATGAAAACTGTTCAAATCAATGTATTTCAGGTAATAGGAACATAGAGAAAGACTTTGTAGTTTATAATATACAGGAGAATGAATCTATAACCAAACTAGTTTTTTGTTTTTGTTTTAACAAGAAAATCATCGAAGAACTTTCCACATATCACAATTTTGCTACATCCAGCCAAATTTTCAGGTCCAATGCTTTTCAATAAAGAATAGTTTCTGTTTTCTTAAATACTTTCAGTTTTAAAATTTAATAGTCTTAAATGCCATCTATATGAATGTTTTATAATCTGAGTCATTCATAATTATTCATCAACATATTGATATTTATATGGAAATGCCTATAGGAGAAAAATAATTTTTTTTAAAAAGTTTGTATTCATTAGAACTCAACTTTAGGTGGGAAGATATATATATATATTAGATAAAATGTTCTCCCAAACAGCCTTAACAAAATCATTTTTAACACAGCAGGATATAATCCTGCAAGTTTAAGTATTAACTCTAAGTTGTAAATCTAATTTTCTAAGGTTTCATTAATAGTTATTCTTAAAATAAATTCTTATGAAGTCTCATAATGTAAAATTACAATTTCATAGTAATTTGAAAAGGATTGCTGGAGATAGACAAGAGTTAGGTTCTGGTATATTATGCTTAATCTATCATCTTCAGTCATCTGTTTAAATGTAGCTTAGGAAGATTAATGTAGAAGAAACTCCCGGATGTAAATTACCTTCCATGAAGTTTCTGATTATGCTTCATTCTTTCTTACCTCCATTTCTATCTCCCTACTACCTAGTCATTTTCTTCCATAAACACAGCACCAACACCTACACTAAACAAATGTGTCCTACACCTTAC
>CABHPH010159495.1:0-18372 GCA_902168325.1 Peromyscus nudipes | reverse complement strand
AAATATGTAAGAGACTTTTTGCTACAGAGAAATGAACTGTTACAATAAGACTCTGTTAACTCAGGGTCCCACACAGCCATCAATTCCCAGAGACCTTCCTGGTGCTTTCCTGGTGCTTAACAAGCCCTAGCTATTTATTTTGTCAGTCTTAGTTTTGTTCCGATTTTTAATTAACACAAAGCCTAGAATCTTCCTTTAAAACATTCTGTTCCCAGGAGAATGCTTTCTAATTTCTAATGAAAAGCAAACAGTGTGTCCGCTAAGCCTGGCACTAGTTTTAATTGGGACTCATTTAATATTTGTTTCCAAGAACTTTTGGTTCAAAAAAATGATTGCACTCTGTTGCACAGGGTCTTCTGCTTTACACATTTGTATTAATGAAAGAGTATATCAATTCTAAAAAGTCATCCCTTATTTTTCCAATTTCACTCAAAAATAAAAGCCTAATGAAAGATTATAAATTGGAGAAATAAATACTACCATGTGATTTGATTAAAAGAAACAAGAATAAAGACTGTTAGGTATTTCCAATCAAAGGCATAGTCTTAAAAAGTGAATACTTCATCATCTAAACGTATTTGTTAAAGCAGGAAGATAATAATCACTTCTCTTTGTATAGAAAGTTATAGAGATAGGATTATAACCAAGAGTTTTTGCATTAGACAGTCAAGATCATAATTATCAGATGGCTGTGGCCAGACATTATTCTAGGTATGTCTGTCATTATGTGTGGGGAACAAGTTAGCACTTGTACCCAAAGCCACAGTAGAGGGAATTGTACTGACCAGAGTAAGGGGATCCCAGACAATCACTTGTCAAAGAAAAAAATAAAAGTCTTCATTTGTTGTCATCTTGCCTCTTGAGTTCAAATATCAGTCCCATCTCTGATTGCTCCTGCTTCCTAGGACTTCTGCTATCAGCTGTTCTATGTACACTTCTGGCCTTCCTGTGTGTCTAGGTAGCAGATGAGCCAATCAGTAATTTTCAGACTCTATAATTGTGTCATCTGATTCTTTACAATAATTTGTGTGTGTGTGTGTGTGTGTGTGTGTGTGTGTGTGTGTGTGTGTGTATTACTGTGGCGGTCTGAATTTGAACTGTCCCCTAGAGACTCGTGTTTTAAATGCTTGGTCCCCACTTGGTACTGTTTATGGAGGTTCCGGAACTTTGAAGATGAGGAGGATGGCTGCTGGAAGAGGAATAGAAGAATGTCAGTGGGGATGGGCTTTGCGTTTGCACAGCCTTGCTGGGCTTTCTATCTGAGCTCTCTGTTCCCTGTGTGTAATAGAGATGTGATGTCTCAGTTTCATGCTCCTGCCACCATGACATCCTTCCGTGACAGATATCTAGCACTCTGGTAACAAGCCAGCAGACATTCTTCCTGAAGTTGGGTTTGGGGTCATTGTATAGTATCGTAACAACAGAGAAGTAACTAATGCAAACGCAAATGAAGATTTGGATATCTTGTTAATGAGTACATCTGAAAATTTATGAATTTTCTATGTTCATCACATAAGAAATTTGGAACATATTTTCTGCTGTAGGTATTTGCAGAGACCAGAATTAGGATGACTAATTTATTCCCTATGAATCATTGTAAAAATTGTATAAATTGTAATACTGTATATATAATATATACACTATTTACATAATATAGGTAATGAGTATATTATGAGATGGGGCTTCATGTAGCACATGTTGACTTCAAACTTGCTAGATGACCAAAGATTACCCTTAACTTGTGATATCCTACCCTCTGTCTCCAAAGTGCTGGGATCATATGTGTGTGCCATTAATCCTGGTTTATGATCTACCTGTGTTGATATTCAGACTTCATTTATGTTAAACAAACACAATACTGAGCTATGATTCCAGCCCTTCTGTTATGATTTTTTAAATAGTTAATGAGGAGAAAATAGCAATTCAGATGCCTTATTTCAATGTTTCTGAACATTGGTCCTTCTTCTCCCCCTCCCTCCCTCTGTCCCTCCCTCCCTGTCTCTCTCCCTCTCTCTTTCCCTTCCTTCCTCCATCCTTCCTTCCTTGCTTTTTTCCATCTCAATTTCCTTTCTTCCCTCTTCATTGTTTATTGACTATGAATATGCTGTCTATGTGTGTTACACGCACAGGCTTGTGCTGCTGTAGCCTTGTGTTCTTGTGCAGAAAACAGAAGTCGTCATCCTCTTCAATCATTTGGGTTTATTCTTTATCAGGCAGGGTCTCGCACTGTATAATTGTATAACTAGGCTGGTGCCAACAACCCCAGTGATCCTCCTGTCTCCATCCACAGAATGTGCAGGTTACAGGTACTTGTAAACACACTTGACTATTGTAAGAGTGTGGAA
Source organism: Peromyscus nudipes (assembly GCA_902168325.1). Taxonomy (NCBI): domain Eukaryota; kingdom Metazoa; phylum Chordata; class Mammalia; order Rodentia; family Cricetidae; genus Peromyscus; species Peromyscus nudipes. The sequence continues at coordinate 16,027 of CABHPH010159495.1, read as the reverse complement.
GATTAATTGTGGTCCATGATAAATTGTTTGCACAGCAAGTGTTCTTACTCACAAAGCCATCTCTGCAACATTACACTTGTCTTTCTTAATGCAATAATAGATGCTTCTTTGATAACATTCCATTCAATAGAAATGAAAGAAGGATGTAATTAATAGATATGACAAAATGTATATGTATAGCAAATAATGCTGAGATGTGATATATTTGTGATAAGATTACTGATGTAAAATTATGATTAATAGGATCTAGTTAATTCAGAAACAGAAACTTTAGAAATCAATCTTAGATACGATGATACAGAAAACAAAGTATTTCCATGAGTACTCATACTGTGGAAAATGCAGAAATTAAACTGGCGAAAGTATCAGTACATACAGAAAATACTTTATTAGTTTGAAAATAGCAAGGATTGCTTTGGGTATTATGCTGTTTTCAAATCTTCTCTATCAAAGGTTCAATAACATACTTATTTTTTATTTTGCATTTTAATTGTCAAATATTAATTTGTTAAGTAATTATCTATTAATTACCAATATTTAAAATTATAGCTTTCAATTAAGCTGAAACATCATAATGAATAAGATTCATCTTCAGTTTCTCTCTCACTTGATCTTCTGAAAAATGTTAGAAGTAATAGTAAATATTTACGTTATTACACTATTCCTAGGGAGACATGAACAAACACCTAGTGATCCATGATAGTGAACAAAAAACACACCAAATCATGGCTGCTACCAAGTCTCGCTTGTTGAACCAGTCAATTGTACTTGGTTACTTATAGGACTATTGGTGATGCATTCATTACATGAACAGAAACCATTCAAACACAGCTGCATCATGGAAAAACCTATCCCAGCACAAGTGACAGTTGACAAAAGCTGCAAACCTTGGTGCACTGCACAAACTGTAGGCAATTTATTCAGTTGGAAAGTTACATCCAGCAGCTCAGCTTAGCTCAGGGTGTCTCTCGGCAGAACTTATTGACTACTCAGGCTTGAGAGACAGAAGAGTCTAGTGAATATGATCAGTGTCTCAGGCTTCTTGGCACCAGTGAATTGTTTACATCTTGAGCTTAATGAGCTTCCTTGCAGGATTGAATGTTTCCAGTTTCTTTAGAACATCCTGTGTCTTAATGAGCTTTGCTCTAAAGTGTGTGGTTTTGTATCTGAGGAAATTGCCACAAACTTACTATCTGGAAGACATATATTTCTAAAGCATTATAAGGTAATTTCCACAAAAGTTTCAACCAAGATATTCCATTGTTCCTGTTGGAATATTTTCTGATATCCAGCAAACTATTGATTGCAGAAGAAAGTATCTCCAGTTACATATTCAGTACTAATATATTCATTATATCACACCTTGTCACACACCTACACTAATACAAATACACACTTTCACACAGACATAAACACACAGACACAGACACACACACACACACACACGCACAAGGAAGTAAACAGGAACATCTTTTTTTTTTTTTTTTTAAGGAAAATACATGGAACAGCCTTACATTTGATATTCAGGTGTTTAAGATGTGGAAAGTAGCAGAGGTACATTCAACCAAGAGAACTCTTGTTACATTTCACATGATCTAGTCAAAGAAAATGATCTACTCACCTCACTCCAGTGCATCTTGACACTTTTCCAGGGTTAGTATAATGAGCTATTTCAAGAGCAAATGAATGCTGAAGATTGGAGCTAGAAATCACAGCTGTGTCATGCAATGCTTTGTGTTATTGTTTTTTATACTTCTTCGACATATTATGATCATGAATGCATGTAGTTGACTCAAAGTCATGTGTGTTTATGCATAATTCGTGTATGTATAAGGAATATGGAATGATTAAGTCAAATAATTAAGATATCCATAATCTCAATTTGTTTATTTATAGAATAGCTTTCTGGTTTTCTTTTAGAATTTTGGTGAGCATCATTGTGAAGAATGTGTCTAATATCGTATCTGATCAAATAATCAATCCAATAAACTAAAAAGAAATTTTAGGAAAACACTTATCATGGTAGGTAAAGCATTCTATTTTCTACAGCTTTGATAATTAATATGTAGTTTTTTATAACAAAATGTAAAGGATTCATGAGACCATCCATAGAAATGTCAACCATTGTGTTGAAATTTATATTTCTTCTATATTAAAGATAATCGGTCATAAAATTAATTTACTTTGAAGTTTTCTTTTACAACATGCTGTAATTTCAAACTATCACTTGATTGTGACCTCATAGAAATGCTCCAGCTAAAATATTGATCTTAGAGAGGAAATCCTGGCAATACAGAAGAGGGAATAGGATGTCAAATGTACTCTGACTGCAGATTGTAATGTCTCACTGTAAACAAGTTGAAAATGTCCCATGCTAGCACTGTTTCACTTTTAGAAGGAAAGTCTACTTTACAGATTTATGAATTTTTACATACTCATTTAATGTGATTGTAAAATGAACATTTTGGTAATAAACTCATAACAATTGACTACAAATGACTAATTGGGGAAAAGTGATATATTGTGATAAATTTATTCAAAATTAATAACAAATTTTAAATAAAACCGCTAAATTATAACACCCATTTGCCTTTATGCAAAGAATCAAGAAGATTGAGACAATCAGAACCCCAATTAGACTAAAAGGTATAAGAGAAATAAATATGAGACAGTGACTGAAAATATTTTTCCTGGCTCCAGAAGGTGCTAGGAAAATTCCATGCATTGCTCCGTCAGTTTCCTGTTTCACTAATGCAACATTTAGTTTGCAGTGTACATGCTTGAATTCCTTGCTTCTAACTGTGGCTTCATGAAGGCTATTGTTCCTAATACAGACAGAAGCAGCCACATCTCTAGAGAGTAAGTTTTATGGGCACAGAAAATCATTTCAGAATGAACATCCCATAGATGGGGGATGCTGCCTGTTAAAGAGTGAATCATTGTGTCAGTCTACTTCACATTTTCATATTGTAACCAACAGTACCACAAAATAAACATTTATTATCAGATAAACCCTTTAAAATGTAACTAAATTAAAGTGAGGTCAATGGGGTAGGCATAATATAATCTGCCTGGTGTTCTTATTGATGGAGAAATTAACACTTACAAATAAGCAGCAGAGCTTATGAAAGGAGCAAGAATGTTTCAAATATCAGCAAGAAGGGGGTTATTTGCAAGCTGAGATGGGAAGCTTCAAGGAAAACCAGTGCCAGGAGTTTATTCAAGGTCTTCAGCCCTCAGAAAGAGACCTGATAGTTATCTTTCTCAATTTTTAAAATTAAAAGCAGTGTGTGTAGTCAAATTTTAAATTTAGTAAAATGCCACTTTTTAAGATGTTTGTTGTCTGACTTAAGTTGGGTAGAGATGGTCTTGAGCATGTATATTAATTATGTCTATATATGAAACTCCATTATAATAATAGACACCAAAATTTCACATATCTCAAATATTCAAAAATCCCTTATTTCAGGGAGAAATTAATATTATTAAAAGTCCAATTTCATTTCCTATATATGTCATGACAATAAAACCCCCTCCTGGACTTCTTGTAAACAATAAATAGCTTAAATTCACATATACAAAATAAACTATAGCCCATACAGCTGAAATAGATTATTATCAATATATATTTATGGTTAATTGATTAATAAATTAGCTATTTTGATGAAAAGAGTCTCATCCTTGCTATTCCTGAGCAAATACACACAAAAAATGCATAGGACTTGATTAGTTTTCTTTTTAAAATTAGTCCTAAAAATAAATTGATTTTGATTACTTCTCTGTGGATATATTGGTGGTTATCATCTTTCTTCATTATTTCACAGCAGAGTCCAAGGTAGAAAATTAAAACTAGAGCATTGAAAATGCATGAATCAGATAATTTTGAATGTTTATATCTTTTATTAGCACATACAGTTGTACAAAAAGATAGAACAAAGCTATTAAAAACTAAAAATTTTATCACAAAAAAGGTACAGGCTTCTCACCCAAGAGTTGTGGGCATTTTAAATAGTTAATGCAATGAGAATATGTATATGGTAAGAGAAAATAAATTGTTCAGTGATAATTTTATATGCTTTCATTTAAATTCATGCAATAAAATTAGACAGCTTTTGTTTTGTGTCAGGTAATTAGATACAAAGAGATGAGAAAGAAAATTAAATATATTCTATGTCATCAAAAACTCATCTCAAGAGAAATTGGTAGACAACAGCCACAAACAGCCAATATGTATTTTAATGTCTGCATTTGAATCATTTCCCAGGATGTTATTGACTAAGTTTTGTCTGCTTTAATTCATAGTTTTCAATCTTAGCAACATTACAAATACTTACATGGTTGTAAATAGACCCCTTTCAAATTGATGGTATCAAAATAAGAGAGGAAGTGAGGGTTCTTATCCAATCTGACCATTGTCCCTATAAAAATAAGACATTTAGATATAAATTAGTTTCTGGGGGTGTATAATCTCAGAGAAAAGGCAATGTGAGCTTAAGCTATAATGTAGCCATCAATACAATAACTAGAAAGCTATAACAGGAACTAATCCAATAGGCTTAAGAGAAACAACTTGAGCTTAAACTTACAATATCTAGAACTATGAGAAAATGAGTTTTCAATATATACCCATTGGTCAAAGGCATTAATGACTGACAAAATAAAAGATTCCATAGTTTTCCTTTAATATACCTATTTTCTGAACAGTTAGGATAATTTGTTTTTGAGGCAGGGTTTCTCTGTGTCATAGCCCTGACCATACTGGAACTCACTCTGTAGACCAGACTGACCTCCAACTCAAAGAGATCTGCCTACCTCTGCAGTCCAAGTACTGGGATTAAAGGCATGAGTTACCATGCTCTGCCAAGATCATCTTTTTATTGGGCTATTTGCATAACAAAATCAAGATCAAAGATACATCTCTGGAAAACAAATGTTAATGCGCTCCTCTATTTTGTTATTGTGTTCAAGTGCCAGACAAAAGTAACTCAGGAAAGAAGTTGCTCATTTTATGCTGCAGTGCCAAAGCACCTACTTATCCATTCTGGTAGGAAAGACATGGGTCAAGGACTGTGAGCCAGACAAGCATTCAGTAACTGCAGTGATTTGGAAAAGAATGTCCCTGATAGACTCATATATGGAAGTGCTTGGTCACCACTTAGTGAAACTGTTTGGAATGAATTAGGATGTGTGGCCTTGGAGGAGGTGTGTCACTGGGTTGGCTTTTGAGGTTTCAGCATCCCACACCCGGCCCAGTTGTTCTCCCTCTTTGGCTGCTGCCTGGGAATCAGGATGCAAAGTTCTTAGCTACTGGCCCAGCATCATGCTTGTCTGCTTCCCAGCAAGGTGATAGTGAACTAACCATCTGAAACTGTAAGCAAGCTCCCAGTTAAATTCTTCCCTTTACAAGAGTTGCCTTTGTCAATGTGTTTCCTCAGAGACACATAACAATATGTAAGACAGCAGCCCATAGTGAACGGATTTCATCCACACAAAGGAGAGAGTGGGAACAAAAAATAGAGCCTGACCACGAACCCTCAAAATCTGCCCCCAGAGAAAAAATGACTCCAGAAAACATGTCAATCTGAACATTCCATAAACTTCCTAAACAGCACCACTAAATTGAGCCAATGTGTTTAAAAGCACATGAGCCCTTGGGGACATTTCTCCCTTAGATCACACCAGTTCAGATCTAACCAGGATAGAAAGAATGATAAATATGGATGCTTTTATGACTATAATAAGTATTTGTTCTACGTGTTGCAAGAAGTAAGGATATGATTTAAAGGTTTGGAAAGGCAGTTCTCTATTGTAGAGTTATTTGAGAAACATTTCTTCCTAAAGGCTAAATCAGGTAAGAGCAAAGAGAAAAGATATGAATGTAAGAAAAACCACTGAGTCTTTCTTAAACATATATATTGCTGGATAGATTAAGGGTGACAGGCAAGGAGAGAAGAGCTGACTGTGGTGATATTGTGTTCCCCAATATATTGTGCACCCTAATAAACTTATCTGGCGTCAGAGAACAGAACAGCCACTAGACAGACATAGAGGTCAGAAAATGGTGGCACACACACCTTTAATCCTATCACTTGGAAGGAAGAGATCCATGTGGATCTCTGTGAGCTCAGTTCCACACTAGGAACTGAGCCAGGTGTGGCGGTACATACTTTTAATCCCAGAACTTGAGATTTCATATCTTGCTTGGGAAAGACACAAGGCTTTTGTCCCAGGAAGTGATGGCAGGAAGCAGAAAGGTATATTTCAATTTCTTTCAATTGTAGAATGATTACATTCATGTATAGATTTACCGTGATGGACCTCATAACGATATTCAAATGTCATGTCCCAGGATAACTGAAAATGCTGAAGACTATAGTCAGTACAGGAGACTGCATTTCACAAAGACAGAGAGTTTCACTCTTTAATAGTAAGTATTCGGCAAAGGCATGAGGTCCATCAGATTGATTTACCTCAATCCTGACTGGCCTGTGAAGAGAGTGTAGGATTCAGAGAAACTAAGATTATCTACTATGGTTAGAATTAATGTATGAGATTCTACCCTACATATACCATACATGATAAAACTACTTAGCAAGTTCCCCATCTACAGGAAAGTTCATGCTCTCATAGATCTTGTTAGTGCCTGTAATCATTCTACAATTGAAAGAAAGAAAAAAATACCAGTTTTTGAATGGATTTTGTGGTATTCATCACTATCTATTCAGAATATTTAAAGGGTTGAATCTAATAAAAAATATTGGGAAACCAGATATGTTTAATTGTTATTATAATCAAATTTACTTATTATAGTTTTGATAAGATATATAGCTTCTCAGAGAGAAAACATTTGATACTGTGAAAGCACATATTATTAGCTGGATATAGTTAAATAAATTTACTGAATAAATAGCCCAGACTGACAGTTATATTTAATGAATAGCTATGAGTCCTAAGAAATATGTTATAGATGGTGCATACTAAAATAGTCTGTGCAGAACCAGGTAATGTCCACCACCCAAGTAGAGTTAATAAATTTTGGATGAAGAACACACCACATATATTTATATTAATATCCCAGTAGTCAGTGTGATAAAAAACAAAATCTAAATTTGGGTAAGAAAAATTGAAAGAAATGCCTGTTGTATTGCTCATGTTGAGTGATAAGCAGGCATTAGCAAATCTTTTGTAGTGCATGTCTTGTAAAGCAGTTATTCCTGTTGCAAATCTGTGAAGTGTCAAGTGCAAGATTCTCTTAAAAATTGTTGAAGATATTAAAGTATTAACTTCAGACCTGAAGGTAGACAGATCACAGTCAGCTGTGTGGTCCTTGAAGAAGCAGTAACTGTCTTATCCTTTATTGATTGATTGATTAATTGATTGATTGATTGAACATCAAGTTCACAGTTTCCCTCTCTTCCTCTCCTTCCATTCCCTTCCATCATCTCCCCTCTGGCCCCACCCGAATCCACTCCTCCTCTGTTTCTGTTCAGAAAATGGCAGGCCTCCCATGGGTATCAACAAAGCATGGCATATCAAGTTGTAGTAAAACTAAGCACCTCTTCTTGTATTAAGGAAGAGCAAGGCAATCCTATGTGAGGAATAGGTTTTCAAGAGCTAGCCAAAACATTAGGGACAGCCTCTGCTGCCATTATTAAGAGTCCCACAAATAGACCAAGCTACACAATTGTCACACATATGTGGAGGGCTTAGGTCGATCTCATGCAGGCTTCCTGGTTGTTGGTCCAGACACTTCGAGTTACTACAAGCCAGGTCAGCCATTTATGTGGGTTTTCTTGTGATGGTCCTTGACACCTAAGGCTCCTACAAACCTTCCTCCTTCTCTTCAGCAGGGTTCCTCGAGTTTGGCCTAATGTTTGGCTGTGGTGTCTCTGTATCTGTTTCTATCAGCTACTAGATGATGTCTCTCTGATGACAATTGGGGTAGTCACCAAACTGATCACAAGAGATGGCCAGTTCAGGCTATAGATTCTCTATTGTGAGGAATCTCACCATGGAAGAGCATGATGATTTGTTACAATCTTCTGTTGTACTGGAATTAATGAAACTGCCAAAGTAAGTGCATTGCTCTAATGCAGTCCTTATAACACCGGAATAAAAGCCATCGTATGCCTGTATGACAGATTCTAATGAGGGATAAAGCATCCTATAATTGCCTAACAGTACTTGGAGTTCATGTCTATGTTTACTCCTCTAGGTAGGCCTGAATATCCTTCTTAAAATAATTTTCATACTAATTCTAATCGAGTGTTATCATATCAAACATGTAACTTCTTAATATTCAATGCATATTTACCCATATTTAATTAACCTTTGCTTCTCAGAGTAAAGGATCAGGACCAACAGATAGAGTCAAAAATTCTAGTTCTAGAGCAAAATCTTATGTGATTTGGGATCTACTATAGAGTGTTTTTTGAATGTTAATCAACTTTCTTACCTGTAAGAATCCACAAGTTACCATGAACAGAAAGGAAATAAAAGTAGACAAAAACCTTCAGAAAAAAATGAACAACTGTTCATTATTTAAAACTTAATAAAACATAGGTATGAAAGGAGAATGTAAAGACGTGGGAAATACTTAAAACTAGAAGTAACATTACATTTAATAGTGGGAGATGTATGATTTCCTCCTATAATCTGCATCAGAAGTTGTTAGAACAATTAACAAAATAACCTATTTTTAGACCTTAGATGTTAAGTATCAACTTAAAATGGATGAAAGGTGTAAGTTTAAAAAAAAGCTATAAATGTCTATAAGTGGGAAATACTATGTCCTTCAGTTTTATGATGTTTTAATTTCCACACAAAATCTAGAGTTCATGATAAAAGTTTTGTTTTATTAAAGTTAAAATTTCTATTTGGTTAAATGTTATTACAAAATGTATTTTCAAAGGCATATACCAGCACATACAACTTCTTAGTCATATACTTATACATATATATGTATATATATATATATATACATAGACATAGCACATGAATTTCTTCCTATTTAAAATTAATGCCTGCCTACATAAAATAAACACAAAATTTTCAGTAAAATGAAAAAGGATAATCAATTACAATGACAGAGTCAGAATTAGAAAAGGAAAAGTAAATATATATATATATATCCTTTTAATTTGAATGGAAGAGATTTTAAGCCACTTTAGTATCAAATATATATAAATATGACTCTATAAAAATATTTTATTTTAATATATATTAAAATAAAAGCATTCATTGTTTTCCAATTTTGAGGTTCTGTTTTTAACTATGTGAATGTTCCATTATGATGGGATTCTTTTTAATGGATCATTAATCCTATTCCAGAATGACGTTTCACAAACTAATCAATACTGGATGAATGCAGCACTGCCTCTCCATTCAGAATTATATGACTAGACTCATTGTTGACAAAAATAATTGACTATCACCTTTTGACACCAGGAAGCCTGGTGATAGTTTCTGACAGTCTGCTCAGTTGTGCACAAAGTTGGGAGTCTTTGTTTTTCAGTATCAGCTTGCTTGATGAAAACTCAGTGTGTAGAGTCAACAGAATTTTGTTTCTCTTTCTCAAATCCATTCCCTAGCCTGATAAGGGATCATCTCAGAGTACAATGCAAGGATCTCCAGCCCTCAGTCCAAACCCGTCTGTGTGACATGTAGCCGTTTGATGTGGAGAAATTTCACTTTCCTGAAAAAATATGTGTGTCTATAGCAAATGTGTTAGGGAAATATTAGTTAACATGTACTTTACACACACAAAATAATGCCAGTTATATAAGATTGGAGCTCCATTCATTATCCATCATTCATTATTCTCAGGTGGAGATGAGGTACTCATTCAGGCCCTGCTTCTTTTAGTTAAAAAATAGACATGTTCATATTTTGTGTGCCATAGAATACTCAGATGGGGTCATGAGATTCATTCAGAAACATGCATGTTAGCTTTTACAATAAATGTGAATTTTTAAAAAAGGCTATTAACATTACTAAAGCTTAAATATTTTCATAGTATTTAAATTTATATGTATGTGTGTGTGTGTGTGTGTGTGTGTGTGTGTGTGTGTGTGTGCATCTTTGTGCAGGTAGACCTATAAATAGCACGGATGTCAACATTTGGTACCTTCCTGAATCATTCTTGCTTTATTTTTGATGCAAAATTTTCACTAAACCTGGAGTTCAATGATTCATCCATTTTCAAACTCCCTGAGCTAAGATTATAGGACTGCTCTATATGTGAACTGGGGACCACACTCAGGTCTACATATATACTCAGCAAACACTTTGCTGAATGATATCATCCTCATGTTTACTTTTATTTTATTAAAGTTGTCAAATTACAGTACATAACTGGCATAATACATACTATGAACCAGAAACATGCTCACTGAATTCCATGCTAAGCTACACATTTTCCTATATAAATTCACTTGGTTCTGTGAGAATATTTGATGAAAAGATAAAACCACTATTGTCTTCAATATTATTGTCATGATCAAATAACAGCTAGATAATTAATGATGGGAAAGGTGTGAGGAACTTGACTATTGAAATAATACAGCACAGAGATTTTTAAGCACCTCAACTAGGGTAATACATTTCATTTAACATACACACAAACACACACACACACACACCCACGCACACACATGCACACACACACACACACACACACCACATAGCACATTTTACATTTAAAATGTTTCTGTATAAACATTTCAGAATATTATGCTTACCAATAACGTTTTCCTCATCCATTTTTATATTTAACACCATTCCTGCAATATCAATGTCAAGAAATATATAAGATAAACCCAATTCTTGTGCTAGCATATTCTAATGATGGCTTCTAACATTGCTCATTAGCCACTGAGTAAATGGCATTAAAACCCTTCATAAAGTACTGAAACTGAGAAATCTGTTCATTGTATCAAGAACTAATTAACTAACTGTAGCAAACATATGGATCAAAATCGATCAACATGAGAGTATTTCTCATATGTGCCATATAAAACTCTTTGTGCCGATACTGTGTTACAGAATTACATTGATTGTAAGTGAATCCTGAAGATATTGCACTCCACAAAAGGAGACATGTAGAACAGCATTCTTAGAATAAGAAAACGTTATAATTTACCCGTGTTCCTCACATGAACAAAAATTACTACAGGTGCAAAGTGGTTGTTATAATGGTCAAGAAATATTTTGCTGTTAGTTTGGCTTTTACGGTTTCACAAAAATTACTTATCTGAATTGCATATTGTATTTCAAATCCCTAAGATTTTGGCTTCTTATAAATAGGAACTATAATTTCTTGTTTTATATGCCTACAATATCAGCCTACCCAGAACAATGTGTTTAATGCCACTAAATATTTTGTAATCATTTCTTAATATTTACCTTGTTTGTATAATTTATATTTTGAAGTGCATAACTTATGCTAGCATGGTTTACTACAGTGATACAAGCTGTATATTTAAATTTCTAACATTTTTGTAAGATATTTCAATAACAATTTTTAATCACAATGAAAATTATGAGCAGCTTCCAAATCAGATGGGTTTTTTTTTCATTCTAAATTTTTGAAGATTTTGGTTCCTCTTAAACTTTTCTTTTTAGTTCCTTGAGTATTCATACATGTTTTGAGTTTCAGTCATCATAGTATAATTTAGCTCATTTCCCATTAAATATTCTGTTATGGGTTTACATGCCTACCTTCATACGTAATTTCTTTAGCACCACATGGCAATCTGCATGGTCTGCTATCATCATGACTACTCTGGTTTTCATTGGTCCTTGTTTCTTGTTAATACTGCAGTAAACAACTAAAACTTCAACATCTAGCAAGAATTCTTTGAAGTAGTAAATAGCAATATTTGTTTATATTATTGTTTAATAAGGCATGAGTCGGAACATTCTTCGAGCAGAGGATATTGGAAAGTATAAAATAGAGAGGACCAGTTGAACACTAACTAACAAGGATGCATTTGTACTGCTCTGAAGCATTAGTCTAATTGTCTTTATCAATAAAACTCAGGAATCAGATATAAGGTTAAAAACCTGAGAGATGGGAGAAGCAGGGGAGCAGCCGACAGTGACTTCTTACTTCTTCCATTCCTCCATTTAAAGGGCCTAGATACTCTCTCCGCTCTGCCTTATCACTTCCTGAATCCTCTCCGCACACACCTCCAGACCTCTGTGGTTAACCAGCGGCTGACTTCACCCTCTGATGCCAAGCAAGCTTTGTTTGTCAGAACACAAACAAAATATCACACAACATTTTGTCCTTTTGTCTAAATAAAAAGCAAAGGTTTTAAGTAACATAGAAGACTATATACAATAAGTACAGTAACTATATACAAATATATATAGGCAAGAATTACATTAACAGTGTCTGATTCATAGCATTTGACAAATTCAGAGAAAATACTCCATTTGATCCTGTCTTGGTGAGTCCAAGGTGTGGTACCTAATTTAATTTCCATCCTAACTTGCGTTACCAACCCAAAACTATCTTTTTATGTCTCTCAACCTTATAATGATTTACCTCTTCTGTGAGTTTCTTTTCTGAATTTGCTAACAAAGAAAACTATAAGTATAACTATCTATTATTTAACTCCATCAGAGACCTGAGAATGATATAATATCACAGTAAACAGGAAGTGTAGAGCAAACAACTTCCAAAACTAAGAAATGACAGACGTCTGGCTGCCTGGACAGTCACCCAAGGTTCCCCTGTAACATTGGGACATTCATCTTCAGCCTGCGGGCTCAGAATATCTGACAGATTTTTCTGTGAAGCAGGAGTTTTGAAAGACTGTCCCACCTTGTCTTGGCAAGGTTTGGCAGTCACTTTCTTTTGTGTCCTTGTTCAATTTTCACAGCATCCTGTCAGCAGTCGAGGCAAGGGTATTTTCCTGCCCAGTGCCTAACTATTGCCACAAAGATTGTGAATTTCATTTGGAGGTTTTTTTGATGTCCATTATCTTCTCTGAAGTAGGTTGGTGCTGCCAGGAACAGAGATGCCTCATTGTCAAAAAAAAAAAAAAAAAAAAAAAAAAAAACCTCAAAGGGTTATTAAAACATCTTAAATACCATATTCTATAAATCTCAGAAGTGTTTAAAGACCATCTGTCTATCAAAAATATATCTGTTTGACCTTGAAAATATACCTAACATAACTACTAGCTTGATTGTAGTAGGTGACTAACTACTACTAACCTGCCTTTCTTTATTATCCTAAATAGTTTGTAATAATAACTTTCAAAGACAAGAAATTTACATTTCATTGTTAAATAAATGGCATAGGTACAATACCTTGAACAAGAGTAGAAATGTATGTACAGCATGTTTTAACAAAAATAACCTTAAAGTTGTATTAATATACAAAAATGTATATCAATATAAAATATTTAGGATGAGTAGTTTCTTTTTTGGTTTAAAAGCTGATTCAAGAAACTACCCTTTTATTCTATTTCTATATCCCTCCCCTCTTTTTTCCTTTTAGAATGAGATCCCTGAATCTAATCTTCTTTGTTCAGCTTTTTTCCTGACCATTACCAATAACAACTTATTACCAACCCCCCAAATGATGACAAATATTCATAAAATACTGAATGACACAAATCTGCCCACCCCACCTCTTGGGAATGTGGGTGTCATGTTCTTAAAATTACTTTCTGCTCTTGGGGGTGACTGCATCATTAGGGGACCTTGAACAAATTTGGGATAACTGTGAAGTCCTAGGAGAGCTAGCCGTATTATTTGTTGTCCAGGCTATGTAATGGGAATGTGCAGGGTTATCTCATGTCCTAACTAGAGCAGTCTGTGAGACTTGACCATCTCAGCTAGCCACCTTGAAATTGTCCTGAGCGGTTTGTAGTCCAAAGCCAATCTTTGGGTGCTATTTGGAAACTTTTTGGCATAACCATAATCCCAGTGGAATTGTCATTTTAGGGCCCCATCCTCCTTTTAGAGACTTCAAATGTTCCTGTTAGGCATGGTCTTGGTTCACTACAGAAAACTTAAACATTCTAAATGTCATAAGCAGCAGATCTCAAAGAGGTTAAAGGACCATAATTTGTTACGTACATTGAGAGTACAAAAACTTAATTCCTAGTTACCTGATAGAGGCTCAAACACAAAATCATGTATAGGAAGTTAGATGAAGCCTTTTTTCAAAAATTGATACTCTATATGACCATTAATATCATGACAAAAAGTTTAAAAAATATATATTAATTTTATAAATTGTGCGATAATACTTGTATTTAAAAAAGTGTTAAAGAGTCAAAATAAAACCAAAGAATTATGAGATTAGTGGCAATGGAATAGTCCCTTAATTTTGGTTTTCCTACAGGTAGCTCTTCTGACATGAGACAGATTTTTGAATCTTCTTTTAAAAAGCATACTTCAGTTTAGAAAAGGAGAGGGTCACGTTCCAACTCCAAAGTCAGCTTTAATTTTTAATTGAACTGGGACCACAAAAAGACCATTTGCATTATATGTCTGTAGAGAACAAGAGAAACAAACATTTGAGAAGATTTATGAAATTTTATCCTGTTGAAAACAGGCCAAATTACTTTTTCTTTGGGACATTTTCTCTGGATGATCTCTCCTTTTTCTTCAGATGTCTCCATTGTCCAGTGGTCTTCAGATTCCTTAGGTGGATGCCTTCATTCTCCTAGAAAGACAAAAACAAAACCCTGCCCCAACCCTAATTTGTAGGAGATTCCCTTTTGGCAAGTATATCTGATCGAATGAAAAGCATTTATTAGCCTTATAAGTTAGTTTAGATTGAATGGTCACACTGTTAGATGAACTATCATCACCTCTTCTTACCAAGAGGTCTCTCTTGTTCAAATTTCATCTTTATAATATTTGCTTTATGGTTCCTCCTGAAATTTTTGTTTTATCTTCTAAAGCTGTTCTATTACCCACTGCAGTGTTTTTGCTGTTGTTGTTATTGTTGTTATAAACAGTAGATATTAAGTTCTTTCATTGCTCTGGGCAGGGAATGACTGAACCAAATTTGACAGGGGGCCTGTGTATTAGCATTCAGAGCTGCCCTTGGGAACCAGGCCAATAAGAGGGCAATACCTTGGCCCACCCAGGGTCCTGACAATGTCATCCCATGCAAAGTCCCCTTTAAGAGAAAAGCCCTCCCTCTCTCTCTCTCTCTCTCTCTCTCTCTCTCTCTCTCTCTCTCTCTCTGTCTCTATCTCTCTACCTCTCTCTCTCTCCCCCCCATGAGGAAGAGGTCCCATCTTCACCTCTGCTCTCTCTCATTTCCCCCCCTCTTTCCCTCTCGCTTCCTCTCTTCTTTCCTCTCTCTTTCCACAAGGTCACTCTGCACCTCCTCTCTTCTTCTCTTCCCCCTTCTCTTTCTCTTCTCCTTCTTCTCTCCTCAGCCCCTGCCTGCTTTCTTTCTTCTCTCTCTCCCTCTCCCTTCCCTTAATAAAAATTTCCAGGTAAGTTCTGCCTGTGTGGTGTGTCTCTTTCTCACCCACCTTGGAAACCATGGGTTCCAACCCACCAAGGTCTTTCTCCCGCCATTTTATAAAACTGTGAGAGGCCCCCAAGACATTTTCAGATGGCAAAGTGTTACCTTGTCTGTAACTTGTTGATCTGCATTCATTGATCCAATAGCAGCCTTTGCTGCACCTTCTTCATATTCCAGAGGGCAAGGGCCTTCTCTTTGTAGTAGAAGAAACATTGTTTCTAGGAATGCCCTGTCTACAATCCCTTTTTAGGTGACCTTGCTTGCCACAATTAAAACACCTAATATTTTGATTTTCCTTCAAGCCTCTGGAAATCACCTCTCCTCTCCAAGCACCATCATGGTTATGAGATTCAATGTTGACTATATCTCAAATCCAGTCCTCTGTGAGTGCTGATTTTTTCCTTAAAGGTCAATTACCCATTTTCATTATGAATTAGCATTTTCAAAAGCCAAAGATTCAATTATTATTTGTCTAGCTTCTGAATTTGGTATCATTCTATTTACAGCTGAAATCAATCTTTG
>CABHPH010159494.1:53516-81420 GCA_902168325.1 Peromyscus nudipes | reverse complement strand
ACTCACAGAGACCCAGACGGATCTCTGCCTCTGGAATGCTAGGATTAAAGGCATGTGTGTGCCACTATATTCTGGCCTCTGTATCAAGTGGCTATTCTGTTCTCTGACCCCAGATAAGTTTATTAGGGTGCACAATATTTTGGGGAACAAAATATCACCACAGAATGCTTTGCTGGGCTGGCATCCATGGTCCTGTAGTGTCTGCAGAACATCTCTCCTAGACCTTATAGCTTTCAGAGTTTTCATTGAAAAGTCAGATGTACGGCTGGTAAGTCTGTCTATATGTGTCACTTGGCCTTTTTCACTTGTAGCTATTAATATTCTCTCTTTATTCTGTATGTTTGCTGTTTTGATTATGATGTGGCAAGGGGAATTTTTTGTGTTCCAGTCTCTGTGGTGTTCTGTAAGCTTCTTACACCTTTGTAGGCATGTCCTTCTTAGGTTGGGAAAGTTTTCTTCTATTATTTTGTTGAATATATTTTCTGTGATTTGAGCTGGAATTCTTCTCGTTTTATTATTAGAACCTATTATTTTTAAGTTTGGTCTTTTCATTGTGTCCCAGATTTCCTGGATGTTTTGTGTAAAGAATTTGTTGGATTTGACATTTTCTTTCACAGATGAATCTATTTCCTCCATTGTATCCTCAATCATGAGATTCTCTCTTCCATCTCTTATATTCTGTTGATTATGCTTGTATCTGTAATTCCTGTTCATTTACCCAGATTTTCCATTTCCAGAATTCCTTCAGTTTGTGTTTTCAATATTACCCCTATTTTAATTTCCAAGTCCTGAACTGTTTCCTTCACTTGTTTGATTGTTTTTCTTGGCTTTCTTTAAGGGATTTACTGATTTCTTCCATTTTTTTTGTTCTTGACTTCATTTCTTTAATGGAATTTTCCCTTTCCTCTTTAAGGGCCTCTATCATCTTCATAAAGTTATTTTTAAGTTCATTTTCTTCTTCATCATCTGCATTGGGATTTTCAGGTTTTGCTCTTGTACAACCACTAGTTTCTGGTGGTGCCACATCCTTTTTTATATTGTTGAATATATTCATATGCTGTCATCTTCCCAGAAACTTCCTATTGCATATTAATACATTCTGAATGAAATCACCTTATATATAGTCAACAAACATTCAAAGAACAAAATCAAGAAAACAGTACTATTTAAAATAATCTCAAAAAATATTTGAGAGCCAGGTGGTGGTGGTGCACACCTTTAATCCCAGCACTCGGGAGGCAGAGGCAGGCGGATCTCTGTGAGTTCGAGGCCAGCCTGGGCTACCAAGTGAGTTCCAGGAAAGGCTCAAAGCTACACAGAGAAACCCTGTCTCGAAAAACCAATAAATATATATATATATATTTGAAAAAAATGTAACCAAAAAGTAAAAGACTTTGACAGCCAAAAATTTAAAACATTAAAATAATAAATTGAAAAATGTACCTAAACATAGACTCATTCTCATAAATTGAAAGGATTAATCTTCTAAAAAAAAAGTGATCTACACACTTAATGAAATAGCCCTCTAGCATGACAATTAGGGTGTTTGGCCATCCCATCACCAGAGTGGGTCAGTTCGGGCTGTCTCTCGACCATTGCCAGCAGTCTATTGTGGGGGTATCTTTGTGGATTTCTGTGGGCTTCTCTAGCACTTTGCTTCTTCCTATTCTCATGTGGTCTTCATTTATCATGGTCTCCTATTTCTTGTTTTCCCTCTCTGTTCTTGATCCAGCTGGGGTCTCCTGCTCCCCCAAGCTTTCTTTCCCTCAACCCTCGCCCTTCATTTCCCCCACTTATGTCCAGGCTGTTCATGAAGATCTCATCCATTTCTCCATCATTGGGCGATCCCCGTGTCTTTCTTGAGGTCCTGTTTTCCAGGTAGCCTCCCTGGTGATGTGAGTAGCAGTCCAGTCATCCTTGCTCCACATCTAGTATCCTCCTATGAGTGAGTACATACCATGTTTGTCTTTCTGAGTCTGGGTTACCTCACTCAGGATGATTTTTTCTAGATCCATCCATTTGCGTGCAAACCTCATGATGTAATTGTTTTTCTCTGCTGAGTAGTATTCCATTGTGTATATGTACCACATTTTATTTATCCATTCTTCAGTTGAAGGGCATCTAGGTTGTTTCCAGGTTCTGGCTATTACAAACAATGCTGATATGAACATAGCTGAGCAAGTGCTCTTGTGGTATGACTGAGCATTCCTTGGGTATATGCCCAAGAGTGGTATAGCTGGATCTTGAAACTCCATCCAATGACTGAGGGATCTGGAAGCAGAGATCCACAGCTAGGCCCTGGGTGGAGCTCCGGGAGTTCAATTAGCGAGAAAGAGGAGGGTCTATATGAGCGAGCACTGTTGAGACCAAGGTTGGATAAAGCACAGGGACAAATAGCCAAATGAATGGAAACACATGAACTATGAACCAATGGCTGAGGGGCCCCCAACTGGATCAGGCCCTCTGAATGGGTGAGACAGTTGATTGGCTTGATCTGTTTGGGAGGCATCCAGGCAGTGGGACCGGGTCCTGTGCTCATTGCATGAGTTGGCTGTTTGAAACCTGGGGCTTATGCAGGGTAGCTTGGCTCGGCCTGGGAGGAGGGGACTGGCCCTGCCTGGACTGAGTCTACCAGGTAGATCTCAGTCCTCCGGGGAGGCTTTGCCCTGTAGGAGGTAGGAATGGGGGGTGGGCTGGGAGGAAGGGGAGGGGGGCGGGAGGGGGGAGAACAGGAGAATCCGTGGCTGGTATGTAGAACTGAATGGTATTGTAAAATAAAATTAAAATTAAAAAAGTAAAAAGTAAAAAAAAAAAATAGCCCTCAAAATTTCTGCACAATTCTTCAGGGAAACTGAAAAAAAAATCTTAAATTTAACATGAAAATAGAGAAGATCCAGGATAGTCAAAGCATTTCTTAACAACAGAAAATCTGTTTAGAGACATCATCTTCCAAGATTTCAAATTCTACTACATTGACTTAATAATGAAAATATCATAGTATTAGTCTTAAAAAACTTTTTTATTGAAGAATTAAAATTTTTGGAAACATATATAAACATATATTCCTACAGCTACCTGATTTTTGACCAAAAAAGTCAACAAGACAAATTGGAGAACACAGCATCATTAGCAAATGCTTAGTAAATGTTGTAAACTTTCTATAGAGCAAAAGATGCCATCTTTTGAGTGAAGAGGCAGCCTATAGAATGGAAATTTTTTTTTTAATTTAAGAAACTCTTGTAAAGAAAACATTTAATTGGGGTGGATCACTCACAGTTCAGAAATTCAGTCCATTATCATCATGGTGGGGAGAATGGCAGGATGCAGGCAGACATAGTGCTGGAGAAGAAGCTGTTACATGTTAATATGCAGGCAACAAAAAGTAGACAGAGTGACACACTGAGCAAAATTTGATCAAAGGAGACCTCAAAGACCACATGCACAGTGACCTATTTTCTCCAACAAGGCCACACCTACTTGAACAAGGCTCCACCTTTTAGGAGTGACACTCCCTTTGGGAGCTATTTTCTTTCAAACCTTTAAAATGCTGATATTTGATTTTGCCTTTTCGGGGGGTAGATTTTTTTTTCTTGTTTTCTGTTACCTCTCTGGACTTTAGGAGAGTGTGGTGTGTTGGACCCCAAAGGTTAGGGTCCTGAGTGGGAGCCCTAAGAACCCAGACTCTGGTCCAGTTGACGCAATAGCAAGAGGTTTTCATTACGGCTGTATACAGTCAGGCAGACTCAGCTCAAAGAGCAAGAGTCGCATCGTACTACAGGCACTTTTAAAGGAAAAAACCCACACAAGTCACAAGATTACAATTCCCATACAATCACAAAGTGATCACAGAGTGGGTACAGTGGGTACAGTTACGTCAACCTCAAGGGGGTTTCAGGGGCGGGGAGTGGAGCCTACATACAGGTCACAGTGGTCCTTCCTGGAACATTTGCAAACTATCCCAGTCACAGTTGAGCACATCTCTTAACAGAAATCTCTTTACATTGTTATATTGTTGCAGGGGTGGTCAGCTTGCCCTGGGAACTAGATTTTTAGTTTCTCATTTCCTGGTGCTTGAAGTTTCTCATTTCCTGAGGCTTGTGGGTGTTAGCCTGAAGGGTTAGGGTCTTTCATGGTGGTTTTGTGTTTTCTGGCAGGAAATTTTCTGTGTCCCCAATAGGTATGGTACCTCAGGGTTCTAGGTAAATTATGTTTCTGGGTATTGGGAGCTGACACTTAGGAATGAGGGTATGTTGGGAGTTTTAAGGCGTTAGGAAGATGGAGGAAAGTAGAGTGTTCCACCAGGATCTGCTTACTTAGTTTGCTTGAAATGGGGTTAGATCAATGAGAGGTCAACACAGGGACCAGAGGTTCAGATCTGGAGAAACAGAAGTAGAAGGAAATATTTCTAGTCAGCATACTTGCTTCCCCAGCTGGAGTGGCGTACAGCAGGAAAAAACAACCATTTCAAAGGAGGTTAGAAAGTATGTGTGATCTGCAAAGATAGAGATTAGGCTGGAGGATTGGATTTGGAGGAGATGATGGGGTGGTGAAGGTCTTTAGTTAGCTTCCTTGTTTCTCTGGACTTATGCAGCTGGTCTATTTCAGGAAATGCCTGCTGCTGCTAGAAGATAGGATAATAGGATGGGTTAGATGAAAGAAGTTTGGAGGACAAGATTTTCTGGACACTTTGGGGATTCAGCCAGAGAGTAAAAGAAGATAGCTACAGTTGTTCCGCTACTGGACTTGGAAGCAGTAGAAGGAAAGGTGAATATTTGCCAAGACCTTTTAATTTCTAAAAATTAAAATTGTTTTTCAAATTGTTCCTCCTGTTTCTTGAAAAGGTCAATATATACATTTTTCCACTACTAGACCCCATCTCCTTTCCCTCCTGCTCCCCCTGTTTGTTTTTCTCATGTTAGTATTTTATACCTTTTCATTTTTACTTGTGTTTTCTTAGATTTTGATTTCTGAATCCTTGGTTCCCCTTCCTCTATCATTTTTTACAGTTTATTTCCTTTTCTATTATTAGTGATATCTGTAATTCATTCATACACTGAAATAAAAATAATTGCTTAAGGAATAAGGGTAGATATTTGAAACAACCAATCCTAGCAAGAAATGTGCATCAGATAATAATTGAGCTGCTTTGTTCTTATTCCTGACCTTAATGAGTTCTTCATGAGCAATGTGCCTTTCTAAAACTTTAGATTGTATTCTTGGGTTTTTCACCTCAATTCTAATTGAAAAAAGAAAAATCTAAGTCTAACTTTGAGTTATTTTCAAAGCTTTGTTTCAGCTATGATACACTCTAAAACCTGTGAGCACATCTTCCAACACTGAGGTAAAGGGAATTTAAACTAGCTGGGCTACTGGGACTCAGCTGTTTTTCTTAATCATTAACCTAAGCCACAGTCAACATGGCTTATCAATAGAAACTCATGTGTTGTAGCTGTGTAACACTTTCTTGGTTTATTTTTAATCATCAAAACCCTATTAAAACAAACATTATTTTTATCAATTAGACAATACAGTTTAGGAAGAAATCATCTTCATAATAACACGTAAAAATTCCTAGCAGAACAGGATATATACATGAGATAATCACACTACGTTACAGACAGTGGGGTTTCCCCCCACCCATCCATACCATAAGAGATACCAGAGAAAGATGGCAGTAGCAAATATGTAAAGGCACAGCAGAAGCAAAAGACTTTCTGGAGTCTGTGGTCTTGGGGCCTTGCCTATACAAGACTCATTCATCAGGGATTTTCTTCCTGGTTGGCTGACACCTGAACTTCAATTGCCACCTCTCTGACATGGCCACCAGAAAGACAACCATTTGAAAAGACAGTATTTTAAAAAGATGGGCAGGCATAGTCCCATACCAGAGACCTGTCTACTGACTTTGTATCTCATAAAGTAGTGATTTATAATGAGTTGGAGACATAAATATAAAATGTAAATTTTGAAAACATTGGGAGAAACAGAGAGAAAAATCAAATTGCCTTAGTAATTCAAATTAATCTTTAGTGAATGTCCATATATTTCAGCCTGGTCTGGCCCTGCATATTAGTATCTATGGATTTGATGTGAATGGTTTGCAGAAATTGAACAGTAGCTGAAGACTTTCTGCCAATTTGATACAACGTTTTTGATTTATAAGGGGAATATGCTGAATAAATATTACAGATCAAATAATTTCCCTGGGTTGATGTGAGACTTAAGGGACACATTTAATTATAGTTACATTATTCAAATCTTAGATGATCTTTAATAAAAAACTCAGAGACAAATATCATGGTGAAAGCTGAAAGACCAGAGAAGCAGAACAGCTAGCCACTAGTTCTTACCTCTAAATCTTCAGCCTAAAGAGAGTGTGAGTTCCTGTTTCCTCATGCCTTTCTCTGCCCAGACATCACTTCCTGGGATGAAAGGCATTTGTACTTCCCAGTACTGGGATTAAAGGTTTGTGCCACCACTGCCTGGCTCTGTTTCCAGTGTGGCCTTG
Organism: Peromyscus nudipes; assembly: GCA_902168325.1. NCBI lineage: Eukaryota > Metazoa > Chordata > Mammalia > Rodentia > Cricetidae > Peromyscus > Peromyscus nudipes. Next base: position 74,912 of record CABHPH010159494.1, on the reverse strand, counting down.
AACTCACAGAGATCCAGATGGATCTGTGCCTCCCGAGTGATAGGATTAAGGGTATGTGCCACCACTGCCTGACTTCTATGTCTAATTTAATAGCTGGTTCTGTACTCTGATGCTCAGGCAAGTTTAATCAAGTACACAATATATCACCACATAGTCACCCATTTTTTTCTTAATTTAATATTACAATTTGGCAAAAAAAAGTCTCATAATAGCCATGGAAAGATAATAAAATCTAAGTCCATACTAAATATATACTTGTTTCAATTTGTTAATTTATTTTTTATTATTCTGAAATTGGTCATCTATCCCTATGATTTTAAAAATGCAATATTTCAAAATTTAACTCAAAATACTTTTTAAATACTAACATGCGCACTTGTTATACTTTTTCTTTTTGCTAATACAGGAAATTCAACTTGCAAAACTACTTATCTCAGACTAACTTAAAGTAGCACAAAGGGCCAAATATAAACAAAAGCTTCCTGATTCAGCACATTTTTAGTTCAATATAAGACAGAAAACCTTAGGGTAAAGGATTATTGCCTTCTGGCAGAGAACTATATTGAATCCTACTTATTTGATTAGAAGCTGATATTGAAACTGGCTCTGGAGAGTTAAATGGCTCTTTTAGGAACTGACATTCTAAGTCATGACAGAAAACAGTGCTAAGCAAGAAAGCATGTAAGCCAGTGATCTCCACATGCATGATGAGTAAATTATATTTACTGATTTCATTAACAAAAGGCCCTTGAAAACAAGGTCAAAAATGAAGCCAGAAGCAGAATTGTAAGTGGAAAGCACAAAGTTTCTAGGAAACTACATAGAAAAGATTGATTAACTTTCAAAAAATATACCAAAGCATTCTATATTTTAGGTAGTCATTGTGTTTCACAGAGGGATATGAGAATGTGTTTTCACTTTCTTTTATTTTGTTTCCTTTCTTGTCCTATCTTGCATTTGTTATTAATGATTATATTTTTAAATGTTAGCTACACAGAGGTGGCTAAAGAAAGAAGAATTTATTTTAGCCAAATGCATTACTATTAGCTTTTTCTGATCACGTCCAGTATCCTTTACAACATTCTCATTTGACCAGTTCATCAATCTTTTGAAGAGTATCATAAAATTACCAAACACATTTTTGAAACTCAATTATCTCAGATGAATTAATTGTACAAATGATTCCATTACCAAAAATATCTGCTCTATGACATTATTACAATAAATTACTATATAATATTTGATAATGAATTGATCACTGATCATTTTTAAATATTTGCATAATTTAGTGAAGAAAAATTACAAATTATAAGAGCTTCCTGGTGTATATTTTTTCCATTAATAATAGCAAAATTTTACCAGTAGATTAGATGTTTTAAAATATATTTGAAAAAAATTCTTGTAAAATAAGTTACAAATAGGATTGAAATATCTATTAAGTAAAAGTTTGCTTACTGTGGTAAACACATGCATATGTCTTTCTCTACTTTAAGATCTAAGATCATTAATGCTATTAAGTACACCAATGCAAGGTGTTATTGCCATTTTCTAAGGTATCACTATCCTTCAAGATGACTTTACTACTGTTCTTTAAAAATTGTAACCCAGGAACCACATCCATTTTGTTTTCATTTATTTCCTTTTATTGAAAATAGATTGTTTTCTCATACCTTGATTACAATTTCCAATTTCTCTACTCATCCCAGGTCCTCTCCACTTATTCTCCCCTTTAGGTCCATTCCTGTTTTGTCTCTTATTAGGAAAAAAAAAGAAAGAAACAGGCTTCTAAGAAATACCAACCAACCATGACCAAATAAATGTAGTAAGATAAAGCAAAAACCATCATATGCTGGACTAGGCAAGTAAACAGGAGGAATTACTAACTATAACTCCTAATCCTGAGACCTTTTCTGACTCAATGGACAGAGAAAGATATATATGAGAAAACAATGCTTGGAACATTAAAAATGTCTTACAGTTCTGGAAAGGTGAATAGGGCATGCACACACAGAATAGGGAAAAAGCCTCAGGAATACGCATAGTGTCAACAGTTAAAAGTAAGTTCCCTAGAAATCAAACATGTAGAATCAATGATGGGATCTGATATGCTCTAAGAGGAAAAATGCACTGCAATATCTGAGATGGATAGATTTATCTTTACCATACATAGGAACTTATATTGGTGGAAGAAATTTGGTATAGTGGGATGGGAAAACAGTGCCTTATCAAAGTTTGCATTTTATAGAGAGTAAGACATGAGACCCTCTTGTGGAAAGGGGAATTGTATAAAAGCGTATCTTGCAGATGTAAAAGAATTGCTTGGGTTTAAATATTGCTGTCTTCAAAGTATTTTACCCAGGTCTATTACTTTTTAACTTTGTAATCACAAGCAGCTGTCAGCTGACATAAACGCTACAAGAGCAGGGTATGTCTGGCTCATTATTTATGTAGGCCTGCAAAAAGGATGAACTTTATGTCTAGGATGAGGTTATGTAGGAGGTTGGAAAGTGTGTTTGGGAAAGTATGAAGGGGACCAATGGGGGTTTTCATGATAATTATTGTGTATTCCTTAAAACATAATGTATTTCTTAAAAATCAAAAATAGGAACCAATAATCAAACTGTTCATATAACCCTGGTAAGAAAAACTCTCTTAAGTTTAAGAAGGTTCCAACTATTTGTGGCCATTTCAGTGTAATCTTCCTGATGTTCAGAATTTTACCTTGTACCAGTGCCTCTTCCCCAACTCAAGACCTGAACCTGAGCTGAGGCTGGACCCTGGCATACTACCATAGGGTTTTTTATTAGAAAGTCGATGTCTCTTTCAGGGCATTATTATCTGATATGGCATAACTGTCATTTAACACACACACATACACACACACATACACACACACACACACACATTCTATATGAAATTGAATGCAAATATAAAATAATGTGATTCCCTGTCACCTCCTCAAACATCCGCAGAGTTGTTTTTCTTCTCTCCTCTCCTGTATTGTCTTCTTTCCACTCTCCCCAGCTGTATCACCTGCCTCCATTTTCACATTCTATTTCCATATGACATGTATCCTGCTACTACATCTTCCAGTGGTCCTGCAATGTCCTCCTTTTACTTTCCAGTTTGTTATTTTTTATATTATATTTATTTTTAAGTGGTACTCCATATTATTTAAAGATAGGAACAACAAACAAGAAAGAACATGTTATGTTTGCCAATCTAGGTCTGTGTTACCTCACTCAGTAGAATATTTTCTAGTTTCATCTATTTACCCACAAACTTCATGATTTAATTTTTTTATACCATGCACCGTGTTTCTATGCACCATATTTTTTCTTATCCATCAATCAACTGAGGAAGATTTAGGTTGTTTATATTTCCTAGCTATTGTAAATATATTTACAATGAACATGTTTGAGAAAACATTCGTGGAGTAAGATACGGAGTCATTTGAACATATTTAAAAGACTGATATAGCTAGGTCACTTGGTAAATTTAATATTAGCTTTTTAAGGATTCTTCACAATGATTGTCCTAGTGAGTACAACAGTTTGTCATTCCACTAAAAGTATCTGATTGTTCTCTTTTCCTCACAACCTTTCCAACATATGTTATTGGTAGTTTTATGAATCTTAGCCCTTCTGACTTGGGGTAAGATGAATGCTCCAATTTGTTTTAAATTTCATTTGCCTGATTTCTGGAAACAAAGAACACATTTGAGATAATTCTTTGCAGTCTTTACTTCTTACTTTGAAAATTGCTTATATAAAATGACCAATATGCCAAAACATGACTAAAGGGGATGTAGTAACACATATCTTAGAAGTAACAGAGATACAACTTCTGAGATGTTACTCGTGATTCAGTATGATACAACCTCCATGTACATATAGTCAGGGCAAAGTAGACTTAGTGAGGAGAGATAGATAGATAGATAGATAGATAGATAGACAGATAGATAGATAGATAGATGATAGATAGATAGATAAATAGATAGAGAGACAGAGAGAGAGAGAAGGATGAGGGACGGGAGGGGAAGGAGGATGAGGAGAAGAGGAAACCCACAGGAATTTTCAAGGGAATAATGGCAGTTGGAATAGGGAGGGAAATTTTGTCAAGGAAATGGGGGGGGTGGACTTTATCAAAATGAATTATATACATTTATGATATATTCAAACAATAAACAAAATTTAATGTTAAAATTTTTTACTTCATTTATGTGATTTTAGTAAACCCACATAAAATTCTATTCATCATTTCTAAAAACATAAAATGAATAAATTTATTATTTTGAGTTATTTTGGATTTAAAAGTGGACACAAGTAAGTTTTTCTTTAGTATCTGAGGCAATCTTCATGCTTGCTATACATATTTCTAGTAATTGCATACACATAGATGTCTAAGGACATGCAGCTTCTTTTTAGGAAGCTGACACCATAGATTCATGGGATGTAAGCATGTAGTCATGCAGAAATTAGATGCATTAAATATGAGGAAGATGATAAATTTCATCATTGTTCATCTGTGATATTGCCTTTTCTTCATTATATTCATGTATTATAAATATTCATTTTCGTGTTTGTCTTAAAAAAATTTGATTCTAATATTTTGATACTTAGCCTTAAATATGAATATTGTTAGATGGCAATTTATTATTATTATTGTAAAATTCACTAGTGCTCAGATATCGATAAATGTAAAGAATGAGGTGAATTCTTTTTATGGTGTAGATTTGAGTAATTGTTGTGGTCATTTTATAGGTGGAAAACGAAACAATAAAGGTAAGTTATTTCTGAAGTTACAGGGATATAAATTTTAAGATGGAAAAAAAACTGTGATCAAAAATGTGGGAGTTCATGATTTTAAATTTAATACTCAAAAGGCTACAGGTAGCCTTTTATTGGCATAATAAAGTTTAATTGTCAACCATTAATATTATGACTATTTAAAATATGAATAATTCATAAACTATAATACAACATTTACTATGAAATTTTCTATCAGCTTTTTTAATTAAGGGATTTTCTATCCATTTTAGATATCAACCACAGATCCCCCTCTCTTCCCTCCTCCCACCCCTCCAGAGTTCCCCCAGCAATCCACCCCCTTTAACTCCTCCAACAAGGTAAGGCCTCCCATGGGAAATCAGCAGAGCCTGGTTCACTCAGAAGAAGCAGGTCCACCTCTTTCCCTGCATCAAGGCTGTGCAAGGTATCCCATCATAGGTAGTGGACTCCAAACAGCCAGCTCATGCACCAAGGATGGATCCCAATCTCCTTGCCAGGAGGACCCTCAAGCAGATCAAGCTTAACCACTGTCTTGCTTATGCAGAGGGCCTAGCTCAGTCCCATTGAGGATCCACAGCTGTCTGTCCAAACTTCATGTGTTCCCACTAGTTTGGTTTGGTTGTCTCTGTAGGTTTCCCCATCATGATCTTGTTGCCCCTTGTTCATAGAATCCCTTCAACTGGACTCCAGGAGCTCTGCCTGGTGCCTGGCTGTGGATCTCTGCATCTGCTTCCATCAGTTACCTGAGAAAGGCTCTATGATGACAGGATATTCACCAACCTGATTACCGGGGTAATCCAGTTTAGGCACCCTCACCACTATTTCTAGTAGTCTAAGATGAGGTCATTCTTGTGGATTCCTGGGGACTTCCCTAGCACATGGTTTCTCCCTATCCCCTTGATGTCTCCCACTATCATGGTATCTCTTTCATTGCTCTCCCACTCCATCCCTGTTCCAGTTCGACCATCCTGTTCCCTTATGTTCTCATCCCCCATCCCCTAACCTCCATTACCTCCTCTCATTTCCAGTTTACTAATGGAGATCTCACCTATTTCCTTTTCCCAAGGCGATCCATGTGTCTCTCTTAGGGTCCTCCTTGTTAGCTAGCTTCTCTGGAGCTGTGGGTTGTAGTCTGGTTATCCTTTGCTTTAGATCTAGTCTCTGCTTATGAATGAATACATACATACAATGTTTGTCCTTCTGAGTCTGTGTTACCTCATTCAAGTTGTTATTTTCTAGTTCCAGACATTTTCCTGCAAATATCATGATGTAATTTTTTTTTTACTGCTGAGTAATATTCCATTGTGTATATGTACCCCATTTTCTTAATCATTCTTCATTAGAGGAGCATATAGGTAGTTTTCAGGTTCTGGATATCATGAGTAATGCTGCTATGAACATACTTGAGCATGTGTCCTTGTGTGATGATTGAACATTCTTTGGGTATATGCCCAAGAGTGGTATAGCTGAATCTTGAGGATGAGTAGTTTCCAATTTTCTGAGAAACAGCCATAACGATTTCCAAAGTGGCTGTACAAGTTTGCACTCCCACCAATATTGGATGAATCTTCCCCTTGCTCCTTATCCTCTCCAACATAAGCTGTTTGTTATCAGTGTTTTGGGTCTTAGCCAATTGACAGGTATGAGATGGTATCTCAGAATTATTTTTGATTTACATTTCCCTGATGACTAAGGATGTTGAGCAATTCCTTAAATGTCTTTTGGTCATTTGAAATTATTTTGTTGAGAATTCTGTGTTTAGACCTGTACCCCATTTTTTATTGAATTATTTGTTATTTTGATGTCTAGTTTCTTGAGTTCTTTATATATTTTGGAATCTAGTCCTCTATAAGATGTGGGATTGGTGAGGAACTTTTTCCATTGTTTGGACTGTCATTTTGTCTTATTGACTGTGTCCTTTTCCTTATAGAAATTCTCAGTTTCATGAGGATTCATATATTAATTGTTGCTCTCAGGGATGGAGATGTCTCCAGAGGTCGCTTTATATTACAAGATTGTTTTATCTTTCCTAAGTTTTTGTTTTTCCATATAAAGGTGAGTATTATTTTTTCCAGGTCTGTGAAGAATTGTGATGGGATTTTGACGGGGATTGCACTGAATCTGTAGATTGCTTTTGGTAAGATTGCCATTTTTACTATGTTAATCCTACCTATCCATGAGCATGGGAGATTTTTCCATTTTCTGATATCTTCTCCAATTTTTTTCTTCAGGGACTTAAAGTTCTTGTCATACAGGTCCTTCATTTGCTTAGTTAGAGTTACCCAAAGGTATTTTCTATTATTTGTGGCTATTGTAAAGGGTGATGTTTCTCTGATTTCTTTCTCAGCCCATTTGTCATTTGTATATAGGAGGGATACTGGGTTTTTTTTTTTTAGTTAAGCTTATATCCTGCCACATTACTGAAGGTGTTTATCAGCCATAAGAGTTTCTTGGTTGAATTTTTGCGGTCACTTATATATACTATCATGAAATTTGCAAATAGTGAAAGTTTGACTACTTCCTTTCCATTTTGTATCCCCTTGATCTGCTTTTGTTGTCTCATTGCTCTAGCTAGAAATTCAAGTACTATATTGGATAAATATGTGGAGAGTGGACAGCCTGGTCTTGTTTCTGATTTCAGTGGAATCACTTTGATTTTCTCTCCATTTACTTTGATGTTGGCTGTTGGCTTGCTATAAATTGCCTTTATTATGTTTAGGTATATTCCCTGTATTCCTGATCCCTCCAAGACCTTTATGATGAAGGAGTGTTGGATTTTGTCAAGGATCTTTTCGGCATCTAATGAAATGATCATGTGGTTTTTTTTCTTTCAGTTTGTTTATATGGTGCATTACATTGACAGACTTTCATATGTTGAATCACCCTTGCATCCCTGGGATGAAGCCTACTTGATCATGGTGGATTATTGTTTTGATGTGTTCTTGGAGTCTGTTTGCCAGTATTTTATTGAGAATTTTTGCATCAATGTTCATGAGGGAGATTGGTCTGTAGTTCTCTTTCTTTGTTGCATCTTTGTTTGGCTTGGGAATCAGGGTAATTATAGCCTCATAGAAGGAGTTTGGTAATGTTCCTTCTGTTTCTATTGTGTGGAACAATTTAAAGAGTATTGGTATTAACTCTTCTTTGAAGATGTGGTAGAATTATGTATTGAAACCATCTGGTCTTGGGCTTTTTTTGGTTGGGAGACTTTTAATGACTGTTTCTATTTCCTTAGGGGTTATTGGTCTATTTAAGTAGTTCATCTGGTCTTAATTTAACTTAGGTATGGCTTACCTATCCAGAAAATTGTTCATTTCTTTTAGATTTTCCAATTTGGTGATGTACAGATTTTTGAAGTATGACCTGATGATTCTTTGGATTTCCTCATTGTCAGTTGTTATGTCTCTCCTTCATTTCTGATTTTGCTAATTTGGATGCTCTCTCTCTGACTTTTTGTTACTCTGGATAAGGGCTTGTCTATCTTGTTGAATTTCTCAAAGAACCAACTCTTTGTTTCATTGATTCTTTGTATTGTTCTCTTTGTTTCTATTTTATTGATTTCAGCTCTCAATTTGATTATTTCCTGGTGTCTATTCCTCCGGGATGACTTTGCTTCCTCTTGTTCTGGAGCTTTCAGGTGTTCTGTTAAGTCACAAGTGTGAGTTTTCTCCAACTTCTTTATGTGGGCATTTAGTACTATGAATTTCCCTCTTAGCACTGCTTTCATAGTGTCCCATAAGCTTGGGTATGAAGTATATTCATTTTCATTGAATTCTAGGAAATCTTTAATTTCTTTCTTTATTTCTTCCTTGAGCCACTGGTGATTCAGTTGAACATTATTCAGTTTCCATGAAATTGTAGGTTTTCTGTAGTTTTTGTTGTTGTTGAAATCTAACTTTAAACCATGGTGGTCTGATAGTACACAGGGGGTTATTCCAATTGTTTTGTGCTATGAATTTCCCTCTTAGCACTGCTTTCATAGTGTCCCATAAGTTTGGGTATGTGGTGTCTTCATTTTTGTTGCTCTCTAGGAAGTCTTTAATTTCTTTCTTTATTTCTTCCTTAACCCATTGGTGATTCAGATGAGCATTATTCAGTTTCCATGAGATTGTAGGCTTTCTGTAATTTTTGTTGTTGTTGAACTCTAACTTTAAACCATGGTGGTCTGATAGAATACAGGAGGTTATTCCAATTTATTTGTATCTGTTGAGATTTGCTTTGTGACTGAGTATGTGGTAGATTTTAGAGAAGGTTCCATGGGGTGCTGAGAAGAAGGTATATTCACTTTTGTTAGGGTGGAATGTTCTGTAGATATCCATTAAGTCCATTTCTGTCATAACATCAGTCAAGCCCGTGAGATACCATCTTACACCTGTCAGAATCGCTGAGATCAAAAACACTGAGGACAGCTTATTTAGGAGAGGATATGCAATAAGGGGAAGACTCATCCATGGTTAGTGAGAGTGTAAACTTGTACGGCCCCTCTGGAAATCAGTATGGCGGTTAAAACAGAAAATTGGGAATCAACCTACCTCAGGACCCAGCAATACCACTATTAGGCATATATCCAAAAGATGCTCAATCATGCCACAAGGACACATGCCCAACCATGTTCATAGCAGCATTATTAGTAAGAGCCAGAACCTATAAACAACCTTGGTGCCCCTCAACCAAAGAATGCATAATGAAAATGTATTACATTTACACAATGGAGTACTACCCAGTAGTGAGAAACAATGGCATCATGAAATTTGTAGGCAAATGAGTGGAACTAGAAAAAAAACTCATCCTCAATAAGGTAACCCAGACCCAGAAAGACAAACACAGTATGTATTAACACATAAGTGGATGTTAGATGCAAAAGAAAAAATAACCAGTGTACAACTCACCACCCCATAGACGTTAGGGAAAAAGGAGGACCCTAACAAGGAATAGGCAAGGAGGGCTACAGGAAGGGGAAATACTTAAGATCTTCTGGGTAAACTGGGAGGGGGTATAAAAAAAGAAGGGATGAGGATGAAAACATGAGGGACTGAGAAGGCCCAGTTGTAGGAGGGATGGAGAGTGAGAGCAACGAAAGAGATCTCTTGATAGGTGAACCATTATGAGGTTAGGAAGAGACCTGATGCCAGGAAAATTCCCAGGAATCCATGAGAATGACCCCAGCTAAGACTCCTAGCAATAGTCATGGGGGTGTCTAATTTGCCTTCCCCTCTGATCAGATTATTGACTATCCTAATTGTCATCACAGAACCTACATCCAGTAACTGATGGAAGCACATGCCATGATTCATAGCCAAAGACTGTACTGGGCTCCTGGAGTTCAGTTGAAGAGTGGGTGTAGGGAACATATGAGTAAGGGTGGGTCAAGAGAATGATGGGGGAAACCACAGAAACAGGTGATCAAAGCTGGTGGGAGTTCATGTACTCTGGACTGACAGCTGAGGTACCTTCATGGAATCAAACTAGGCCCTCTGATTGTGGGTGACAGTTGTGTGGCTTGATTTCTTAGTGGGTCCCCTGGTAGTGGGATCCAGACTTATCCAAGGTAATTTTTGCATCACACCCAGAAGAATGGCTTCTATTATAAAGAGACACACACTGAAAATATGGCAGTCGCTTCTGGAACCTATGGAACTCTGACCATCTCTGAGGAGACTGTGAGACCCATGGAGGCTCTGAGGGGAGACTTGGTGCTGGAGGAGGGGTCAGCAGAGCCTGCAGTATCTCCAGAACAACTAAAAAAAAAGCAGCTTTTATGGGAAAATGCTTTTGTATTTGTTCTTTGAGACAGGGCTTCTATGTGTATCTCTGACTGTCCTAAAACTCACTCTGTACACCAGCCTGGCCTCAAACTCACAGAAATCTCCCTCCCTGTGCCTCCTGAGTACTAGGAATAAAGGCATGAGCCATCACTGCCCTGCACAGGACGGTGCTTTCAAAAAGTGATCTCATGAAATTGGAAGAAAAGATGGTGGAGCAAATCTTTGCTCAGAGGAAAATGGCAAAACTAGAGTTGCAGGGGCTGGTATGGGAGCTCTGCCACAGCAGACAAAGAATATGACATTGCTGAGTAGACCTGGCCTTCCACCCACTGGTGCAGGCTACTGGGCCCTGACTTCAGAATACACATACACATGGATGTCCAACATGGAGAATGATTCATTTTCTGGATTGTACCTCCTCAAAAGACCTCCATGACCTCTGCTGCTCCTGGAGGTCATGTTGGTGTATGTGGTCCATGCTGCCACCAGGGACCATGTTGGTGTTCATTCTCGATGTGCTGCTAGAGGCTGTGTGGATGTCTTCAGTCTACACAGCTCCTGGTAGTTATGGTCAGGGAAGCTCCTCTTCCATCGGTGCTAATGACTTGCAGATTCACAGTTGAGAATGAGAGACATTAAAGACTTCTGTGACAACCTCTCCCCCGCTACCCACTCCAAAAAAATAGTCTACATATGAAGTCATTGAAGAAATGTTTCTTTTCATATATTTTTAAGATTATAATGTAATTACATAATTTCACCATTCCTTTTCCTGCTTCCAAGCCCTCCCACAGATCCATGTCCTCCTTCTCATTAATTGCTGTTACTTGCATATATGTTCCTAAATATAACCTGGTCAGTTTGTAGTCTTACTCATATGTATGTTTTCTATTTAGAATTGGGTGATTAATTCTTGTGCTCTCCCACTCTTAACATTCCTTATTTTCCTATAGTTATTTTTTGTGTAGGGTTGAGATCTCACGGACTTTCTTCTGTCCACTTTGACATGTCTATTGTTATCCTTGTTCAGGTCTTGTTTAGGAAGTCACATTGTGAAAGTTTCTGGGTGTAGCTTCTGATACTACAAACACAACCTCATAGCAAAGTCTATGATCCTCTGACTCTTATAATCTTTCTGCTCCCTCTTCTGCAATGTTCTCTGAGCCATAGATGTGGTAGTTGCTTTGTAGATTTATCTTTTGAAATTGTTCCTCTCAATGCTGCATCTTGATTGGTGGTGTTGTTTTTATTTTTATTTTATTTTTTATAGTAGTTTCTGTCTGTTGTAAAGAGAACTTTTCTTGAAGGAGAGCTACACTCACTTGTGGGTGTAAGTATAAATTTTTAGATTGTAGTTAAGTATTATGTTACTGTGGTTTTAAGCTCTCCTCTAGGACCCATGGGTCCTTTAGATCGTGGTAGCTGGCTAGGTCTCCAGTACCAGTCATAGTTTCCTCTTCTGGAATAGGTCCAAAGTCCATTTAGAGAGTTATTGGCTATCATGAAGGTATCTGTGCCACTACTGCACCCTTAGAGTTATCCTGGCATGCTGGCAGCTGTTTTAGTTCATAGGCATGATAGCTGTGTAGGACTATCGGTTGCTTTCCTCCCGTGAAAGCTTGCTTGGCAATACTGTGGATTGACTGCAGAAAACAAGAAAGTAAAAAAGTGAAAAGTGCTGGGGTTGGGGAGTGTAGCAACAAAGAGGGGATAGCAGAGAATAAGCAATGCGATCAGAGAAAAAGGGAAGAGGGGGCCTCTAATTGGGTAGGTGGGAATAAATACATGAGTGAGGAGAGTAAAATATGTTTAAAGATGTCTAAAAAGCCAGAAGGTATCAGACTATTTACTATCTACCAAAAGTCCTTATACTATACCATATCTGTGTATAAACATACATTGGTATTTAAAATAAAATTTTCTCATCTGGGCTGACAATGCTCCCTCCGTGAGACAAAGACGACTTAATAAATTAACTCCAAACACTAGTTACCAAAAGCCCTCTTTTGAATTGTTGATCAGGGCTGTTCAAGTGACTCCAAATGCCTTATTGGCTATTGCTATTGTCCTTGGTTACCACCAGAGATGAAGGGTAAGTCCATATTAATGAAGATAAGAGGAACTTAAGCAACAAGAAAAGAATCCTCTGTGCTGGAACTGGTCTGCGTTTCTTAATTCAATCAAGTTGATAATCAAAATTTGCCATCATGTGCTATAACAATTCACTTTGAGTGAGATCAAATAATCTTATCTGTGTATTCCCTCCAATAATAACACTATAGGTATTATAGGCTATATGCCTAGTTAAAAATCAAAGAAAATGAATTATAGGGCAAATGGCATGAAGGATTATTTTTGTAAAACTAATTATAAATATCAATTATAAAAATGGAAAATGAGAAATTTAACATACACACACATACACACAAACACACACACACACACACATGAGTATACATTATCCTCATAAAATCCCATTAAAGTACTTAATTGCAAAATTTGTTAGTTATCTTGAATTTATCAAAAGGAGGTAATAAGTTGGCTGTTAAATAATGAAAAGTCACCATAGAATCATGTGATTACATGTGATAGATTTTGCTTTGGGGAATAGAAGAAAGACAATGGATTATTTTGTAATTATTTCATTGAGTTAGGATGATTTGTTTTTTTTTAGTTCAAAAATCAAATATACAAAAAGTTTTACAAAGTTTTATTATATTGTCCTTTGGTGTAACTATTACTAAAGTGTTATTTATTTCCATGCTAAACAGACATAATTAGGAGTTGTGTTTACATGATAATCTGTTAGTGTTTAGAGGAGGGTCTGGAAGTTGGGATCAAGCCTAGTAAGCTGATGAAACAAATTTGTTGTTTTTACTATTATTATTATCATTATCACAATTAGTTTTCATGGTCAGTTGCAGGCAGACATGTGGCTAAATGACAAATGTAAAAGTGAAATCCCTTATAGATATGCTTTCACATTCCCTGTTGCTGTAGACTGAACAAGTTGGTGAAGAGTTATTTCTTCATTAGTGGCAATTCCAGAAGAGCTCTGGAATTACACCAAGTCCAGTTAACAATGCCTGTATGTGAGTTTTTGGCCTTACTCCTCCGGTCGTGTGAGCTATTTCTTAAGTGTCTACTATTATTTATTAAAGAGAAATTGATGTCTAATTATAGTGTTCAGCATTCGTAGATTCACTACCGTTTTTCTCACATAATGACACATCGCCATAGCCATTATAATGCTCACAGATAGAATAATATTAGCATGCAGTTAATGATTAGGTTAAACAATTTTAACAAAAATATACTCATTTTTATTGTTGTTAACTTTTTATTGATCTTTGTAAATTTCATATCATGCACCCCAATTCCACACTCATCTTCATATTGCTCCATATTTGCCTTCTGCTCTTGCAACTCTTCTTCAAAAGATAACAAAAAATAAAAATAAAAAAAAAATCGTGCTGTGAAAATTGTCATGTGTCATCCAGTCTGCCCTTTCGCCCAAATAGTTTTACTTGCAAATTTATTACAATGAGTCATTGGTCTTATAAGAGGTCTCTGGCTACCACCACACTATGGATGTTGGGCCCTCACTGGACTCTTCTTGGATAACATGTTGTTGCTCTGTGTTATAGAGATCCTGAAGCTTTGGTTCTGCAAGACCAGCTCTTCACATGCTCCAGCAGTTCTCAGATGGGATAGATGTTGGGGTGGACCAACTCAAAGCCTTGAATCTGGGCCTGAGTGGTAGCTGAGTTGGTTAGCCCACAGGCTCTCCTACACCCACACCATCATGGCAAGCTATCATGGTTTGCCCAGGTGAGGGAAGGGATCAGTTCTCATGCCTGTGGTAGCTGGCAAGGGGTATGACCTTCATCTCTTAAACCCTGGGGCCCAGCTCTCCCTCATCCATGCCACTAGGACCAGCTCTACCACATTGCCAGGTAAGGTTCAGGGCATGCTTTCCCGAGTGCTGCAGCTGGCAAGGGGTGGGACCACCTTTCCTGCACCATTCCAGCAAGCACTGGGGCTCTCCCCCATCTAAACCTCCAGAAACATCTCTCCCATGCTGCCTAGGTGGGGAATAGAACCAATTCTGCCCTCTGTCACAGGAAGTGAGAGGCAGGGCCATCTCTCCCATGCTCATGCCCTAAGGGCCAGCTTTTCTGTGCCTACTCCAGTAAGAGCAGCTCTAATGTGCTTCCCAGGTGAGATGTGGGTCTGCCCTTCCAAATGGGGTGGGCAGCAGAGGGTGGGACCAGCTCAGCAGCTCTCACACATTTGGCACCAGCTCTCCCACATTTCCCAGATGAGGGAGAGGATCAGTTCTCCTTAGCTCACACTCTCAGGGTTGATTCTCCTTACCCACTCCATCATGGTCAGCTTTACTCTGCTGTGAAGGTTATGGAGTGGGCTGGTTCTCTCAAGTCTTGCAGCCAGTGAAGGACCGTACCAGCTCTCCCACTCTCACGCCTTCTGGACCAGCTCCCCCGTGTGGGGCAGAGCCAGCTCTGCTCAGTGCTTGCCATCAGCAGGACCCAGGGAGTAGTCCAGACCAGAAATGTCTCCATGGCTTTGGTGGTAACATGGGCCAGAAATATTGACCCAGGCTGGTGCCCTGCCATGGACCCAGACATAGCCCTAGATAGCAACATTGGCCAGGGCATCACCATGACCTCAGGTGGCATCACAGGTTATTCACATCAGGCTGTTCATCATCACCTTCACATTTCCAGTTTTACCTCTCTTCACAGTGTACATGTCATGCTAATGGGGGGGGAGGTTCCTGCAGTTAAGGGGTCTCTGCAGGTGTCATACAGGGAAGCAAATTGCAAAAAGAGATAAGAATAAAAACAGGTGCAGATTGACTTCATGAACCTGGATCAGATTTTGAGGAGTCTAATAGCAGGTGGTTTATTCCCGATATATTTAAGGCCAGTATAGTTTAAGTTTCTGGGTTGTTGGGAGGGGCTACCCATAACCCCCCAAATTTCCCCAGAGTACTCTTGAGTAGGAGCAGCAGGAAATATTAGTTAGAAGAATAGAGGGGAGAGACACAGCTAGAAAATACAAGATAGCCTTGAGAGGGCCTGGATTCTAATTCATTGTGTTTCGACTGTCTATGTCCTAGGCTATTTAAAGGAATGCCAAGGGGTGTAGCAAAAGTTCTCCCCCCAGGCCACTTGCCCACTCAAGTGCAGACCATCTCAGATACCTGCTCTCAGGCCTGTGGTCCAATCATCCTCTCCATGCAGACCTGCTGGGTAAAGCCACTAGGAAACCCAAATGGGCTCCCACAGGTCTCTCCTTCATAATATATTTTAAAAAAACCCTCCCCATTAATAGGTCACAGCAATTTCTATAGCTGTCTCACCTTCCAGTATAGGAGTAGAGGATGATCAAGATGGCATTTCTTTTTTGAAATGGGTTTAAGGTGACTACAGCAGTATTGGCTGCAATTCAGCCCTTTCTAAACCAAAAACAAAAAATTGAGGCAACTGCATCAAACTTAAAAACTCCCTCAGCTTCATTGTTAATATAAAGTTTAACATAATTCTACCATAAATATTGCTATACATAGTTAAAATTTTCTCAGTCCTACATTTTAAAGCAAACTCTTAATAAAACCATTTGAACAAACATAAATGTTGCTATACATAGTTAAATTTTTCTCAATCTTACATCATAAAACAAACTCTTAATAGAACCTTCTGAATTTCTCAACAAAACATAGGATAAGCATCTGATGTATGCACATTAAACCCAAATACTTCCTTAACTGTAAATGAATTTCTAAAGAGTCTTATTAAATAAAAAACACAGACCTAAATACAGGGGTGCAAGCCATAGAGATCAGATCTGTAGCCACCAACTTACCTTAGCTCACCACATCACCATAGCTTCCCAAGAGAGCCTCTTTCTGTCTAATCTGCACATTTATTGCCTTCTTGTTCTGCCTTCTCATTGGCTGTAAGCCCAGTCACATCACTTCCTTGTCACTGCTTGTCTATACAGACCTCCAGGTCTCTATGGTTGGTATTGGGATGAAAGGCGTGTGACACCAAGCTTGGCTGTGTCCTTGAACATACAGAGACTCTGTCTGCCATGTCATCAGATTAAGGACATGTGCCACCACCCCCTGACTTCTGTTTATGGCTGGCTATGACCTTTGATCTCCAGGCAAACTTTATTTATTAACATACAAATAAAATATTACATTTCAGCACAAATAAAATATCACCACACTTAACTTTACCAAACCATGGTGCATCAATATCAATAGGTTAATACAACAATTCCAACAGGAACATTACTAGACACCATTATAATTCCTACAAACATACATTCAACCTTAATCCACTCATAAATCCTCTTTTTCTTTATTAAAAAAATCTAAAAACTATTTAGAAAAAACCCAAACTTCTCCATTTAGGATAGCATAATAACTAACATAAATATTATTATATGTACTTATAATTCCTATAAGCCTATATTTGAAAGCAACATTCTCAATCTAACCATTACCACTTTAAAACATTTAGCAAAGCATCCAAAAGGAGTTTCTTAATACAACTCTTTACACTATAAAGTAATCTCTTTTGATATTTTGCATTTCTTACTAACAAAACATAACATTAATCCACTCAAATAACAAGAAAATATTTTTAAATTAAACAGACTAAGGAATATTAACTCTCCCCTTTCTTTATAATTTTTAAACTAAATCTCAAGCCCAGTTAGAAGAAAACCCAAACTTCTCTATTTAAATAGTTCCATTTGTAACATAAAACCAATTACATAAGCAGTTCCACTTTTATATAAACAGTTCCATAAAAGAGTTCCATTTTTAACACAAAGCAATGCACGATCATCAGTTAATAAAGCATATATGCACACACAAAACTTCATCTTAAGCCTAGATAGAAAAAATAAATTTCTGCATTTAAAAAAGTTCCATTTTTAACACAAATAATTCCATGAAACAGTTCCTATGTCATCACCATTAATAGAGGCTATATGTATAGGTAAATTCAAAATTTTCCCATTGCAATGAAATCATTACTGTCTAATTTATTTCTTAAGTCCCCAAATTCAAATAATAAATTCTGTTACCAGCCTTCTAAATATGGAGAAATCCATAACCAAAACTTTTTGTAGTTTTATCTCATTTTTTAAGTCCAAAATGTTCAAATAAATTATGCTAGACTTCCATTTCCAAATATGAAGAAATGTTTTACAACCAAAACTTTTTGCAGTTAACAATTTTAGTTATACTTATTTATACTTCTTATAACCCTGTACTCTCAAGGTAACTCTGTAGAACCACCTCAGCAAACACACTTATTTAAACTTACATTTACAATCTTTACTTCTTGTAAGCTTATTATAGGACTACCTTAGACGTTCTTAAAGAAACTCTATAGGACTCCCTTAGCAAAGACAGTTCCTATTCTTAACTAACTCACACTAGGAAGAATACCTTAGCAAACACTAGAGGGATACCATTAGCACATATCTAACTTAGCGAACACTTAAAGATTTCTGAAAACTTAGAAGAGATTTTACATTATCTTCCAACAAGACAGAGAATAATTTTCTAGTTTTTAACTCTTAATTATTATCACTAGAACTATTATAAAAACTCTCTTTTCAAGACAGGAAGTATGCAAAACATTTCTTAAGTTCAGAGTTTATAGTCAGCTTTGATATCATTCTGAAAGTTCTTGAGAGTTTGAAACAAGAGTCTAATTCTTTAATAACTCTCTCAAACCTGGGATTTAGTGAGTGTTGCTGCTCAACAGTACTTTATACCCTCTATTAAGAGCTGTCTCAGTTTAAAGAAACCCAAAAAGGAAGAAAAGAGATGCAAAGAAAAACCTCCTGAGGAATATTCTGTTTCTGAATTGCATAGCTGGTAACCCAACAGACAATTTCCAACAGAACGTAGTTGTCTAAGTTGGAGTGGGTTACAGACCCGCAGCTTTCAGAGGTTCTTCTCTTACCAAAAACATTGCTGAAACTTTATTTCAAACTCCTCAGCAGTCTGGAGGCCTCTTTATACTCCTACTATCCCTAGACTGCAAGATGGAACCTTAATATCAGGAAAATTGATTTATCTGCCTTTGACACTCATCATCAAACTCTGAGACAGTTTCTCCCCTCTTATTTTTTTAAAGCTGTATTTGCCATAAGTTTTTTTAAACAATGTTGATATTTCTGACAGATTTTTATTTGCTCAATATTTCTTAGCAAGGCTATTTGTTCACCAAAACTGCTACTATTTAAAGGAGTCAAGAACATAGATGTTCTTTCATTAAATATATCCTTCATTAGCTTACTCTGAGGAAGAACATTTTCATGATTTAGTATTTTCACTTCATTAGCTTCTTAACCCCTGATGTTATTATTATTAGCATCTGTGATATACTCTGACTATGAGTTACTTAACTCACTGTTCTCACAAACTTCAGTGCATTCACTAAGCAAACATTCAGATTTAACATTGTTTTCTTATAGAGAACCTTCAAGAGAAGTGACTATTTTGTGTTGTAGCTAGAATTTTTGAATTTTGAGTCTCATTTATAAAGCAGTCATTTCTTTTTGAATGCCTGATATCTTCTCTCCTTATTAGATTTGCAATGGAAAACATTGCAGGTTGTTTGTTGAGGAGGCAAAGAACTTTTTAAACACGCATAAGTTTCTTCATATCTAAAGCAATGTTCAGTATATGGACTACTTTCCCTTGCTTTAAGGATTTTAAAATAATTTGTTGATAAACAGTATTAACATTTTAATTATCTCCTGAGAGGCAAGCTTTTGATCACCTGTTTCTTGTTTTTTGGGAGAAAAGTCCAAGCCTTTTAGCAGCACTTAGAAAAAAAAGCAATGTTTTAAGCTGAGCACTTGAAAGACTTTGTCCCAGTTTGTCTGCTTTTTCTCCATACTAGCTTACCTATGCTGTCTTCCTTCTATGCACTACATTTCCCAGGATGCCTTTCTCTAATAGCAGCGGGCTATTAAGAGCAAACATTCAGACTCCATTTCCCATAGTTCTTTTCAGGCCCAGGAGTCAACTTCCGGTTCCCCTTTATATAGCCAAAGTCAAGTTTCTGTTTTCAGCATGGCTCATGAGAGGTTTGAGCCAAGCTTTTTGCATTTTCAACTATAGAAGATCGAGAGATTTCTGTTTTCCTTGAGCTGGCCTTAGTAGGTGTTTCTCTTTCATTCAATACTGGCCTCAGATCAGAATTGCACCTGCCTCATTAGCTCACATGGAGCCAGACATTCCTGATACCAAAATTCCCTTAGGGGTTGCATTTGCCTCAGCCAGACAGTGAAAAGAAACAAAAGCATTTATAACAGAGCTTTTCCACAGCTCCTTCAGAGAGACTTTCACTGATAGAAATTTATCTCATTTTCTTGTTTCTTCCCCTCCAGATGCAGAGCTTCAGATATCTCAGGCTATGGCTCTGTTCCTCTGCTAGCTGCTTCTGGAGGTAGGGGCTTTTGCCCCTGAATTTTCTTCAATCTGTAGCAGCTTTCCCCAGGTCTTGCACCTTCCAGGGAGAAATTTATCCCTTCTCGGTTTCTGTTTTCAGGGTCTGTACAGTTTATGTTCACACTCAAAATCTAGCTTCTGCTTTTTTATCATGGGAGGTTTTTTTTATTATTATCCCTAAGCTCACATTAGGACAGGTGTACTTCCCTACATGTCACCTGCTCTGGCCACCCAGCAGGTTGCATTTGTTTGTCCATGTGCTCTCAGAGAGGGGTTTATTCCCAGAGGCAGCAACCCTTAGGGCTTCACCGTTTCTACTCACTGGGAGTCAGCAATTGAAAAATGCTTGACATATAGCTTTCCCAGAAAGGTTCTTTTCTGGTAGAAAAGAGCTACTGCATAGTTCTCCCTTCTGTCCTGGTTTGGATTTTTCCTCAGACAGTGTTCCTGACTTGGCATCACACCTGCAAGCACAGCTAAGCTTCTCTGCCTCCTCACCAGTAGCCCTTTCTTTCGGGGAACAATCTGTCTGGCTCAGCTCCACATTCAAGGAAGCTGTTGACAACTTCAGGAACCCTAGTATCCCTATAATGTACTCAAACTTGGATGTGCTGGCTAATTGCTTCTCAGTTTTTGGTTAGAAGTGAGAATACAATGCTAACAGAGGGGGGTTTCATTGCTTCAGGGAATCTAAACAAAGCTACTGATGCCTCAGCTCAGTTGCAGCTGAGAGGCTCAGCTTTTTTGCTTTTTCCATACTAGCAGGGAGGTATCTGTCTACCTCTATAGAGTGACTTTCTGACTGCTTTTACCAGGATAGAAGAGACAGAGCTTAGAAGAGAGTTTTTGGGAACTCAAGCCCTGCCTCCTTCACTGCAGGGAGGATTTTTAATGCTTAGAGAGGTTCTGCCCTGTTTTAAGAGGTTTGTTGATTTTCCTTAGAGTGAATCACAGGTGAATTCCTGCATTCTTTCAGGTGATTCTAATTCTGCCCTTACAGAAAGAGAAATTGAGAAAGTTCTGGAAGACTTTTTACTTTTTGAAAGACATATTTTTTTTTAAAGAGAGCTTTTAGTTTGAGAAAGATTAAGGCTTTTTAGTTTTTTAGAGAGATTTTACAAAGTTTTCTCAAGCACTGCTGACAGAACTGATGATTTTTGTTTCCATCCACATCTGCCGCTGGGGAAATCTCTTTCCTCTGCTGCTTTGACTTAACATTTTAGCTGTCCCCAGTGTTAGTATTTTTTTATGTTACGATATTGGTTATGCTATGGCGCTGGTTAAACGGCACTGCCCCCCCTTGGCTGGTCACCGCCCACAGCGGCCATGC
>CABHPH010159494.1:43336-53416 GCA_902168325.1 Peromyscus nudipes | reverse complement strand
AAGCTTCCATAGGAATCTTTTTTCTGCCTGATAAGCTCAAAGAAGAGTTTTTTCTACCTGTTAATTTCAAAGAAGATAGATTTTTTTTCCCAGCTTGTGTTCATAGCCCCATAGTTAGAAAATTTAAAGACCTAGTTTCTCTATCTTGTAGTTTTTTTTCTTTCTATATTCCTAACCCAATATTTCTATGTACTACCTTACTCTAAATTTCTTCTTGCACTATATTACTACATATACCTATTTTCTACCTTCCTTATTTTTCATAGATAGAAATTGAAAGAGAGACAGAAGAGAGAAATCTTCATAGAGATTTGCACTACAGCCTCAGACATCCTTCCAGTCCATTATTTCCCTTACTCTCTAGGACAAAATCCACTGCCATATTTAACTTTTTTTTTCACTACACAACCGGACTGGATCCCTCTTACCGGCAGGACCACACCCCCACTTTTACCAAGCACTTATGATCAAATCTAAATCTATATATATATATAATTTTTTTTGTCTTAGCCTCTGTTCATGTGGCTATCTGTGGGGGGGTCACCCACCACCCCCACATTTCCCCAGAGTACTCTTGAGTAGGATTAGCAGGAAATATTGGTTAGAAGGATAGAGGGGAGAGAAACAGATAGAAAATATAGGATAACCTTGAAAGGGCCTAGATACTAATCCATTGGGCCTTGCCTTTAAATACCCTAGGGTATTTAAACGAATGTCAAGGAGTGGATCAAAAGACCTCCCCAAGCACAGCCAAGTGCAGATCATCTCAGACACCTGCACTCAGGCTTGTGGTCCAATCATTCTCTCCATGTAGACTTGCTGGGTAAAGCTTCTAGGAAACCCAAACGGGCTCCCACACCTGGTATATAATATGATCCCCAGTTCACAAGGAAGCATAATTATATTGAGACTCAACTCAGGGTAAATGTCATTTCTTCCAAGAAATTGGGTTTTAGAGATAGTGTACCTGTATAAGCTTAATGGCCTAAGGGTCTGGCCTGGTCTCCATCATACAGATAGTGGAGAGGTCATTTGGACTACTATCCCATTCTCATCCTGGTTGTGGGAGCTTAGGGGAGCCTCTGGCTCTAGGGGTAATTTGGATTACAAGCTACCTCTAGTAGTAGTTGTAGGAGCTTGATTTGGCCTGGCCCAACAGATAACACGGGTCATCAGGCTCTTAATCACGTCCAGTTCTCAGCTTTCTGTGTGGAAGAACAGGATTTCATTTTTCACTTTGGAAAGACAACCCTGTGTGCTTAATATTCCTGGTTTCTTTGGAGATCTTTCAGTGCAAGGACCTTCATGCTATGCTCCCAGCACCATCCCACTAATCTTTATTATCTTTCCACAGCTAGTTGCTTATCTTCCATGGTGCCTGCCCTGCCAATGCTGCAAGGCTGGTGGCTATGTGGGTGGGGTGGGGTGGGGAGTGTCCAATGTCTTCAGCCCCACCTGAACCATATTGCTGAGGGTTTGTGGGGACACCTTGGGTGTCTTCTGACTTCCCACACAGCATGGCTGCAGTGCATGTGGCCTCTCTAGTGTCTTATGCAGCCACATGATGTGGACCAGGGCATCTCAGTTGTCCTCTACCTGCCTGGGTGTCTACATGTACAGACCCAGCAACACTGGGCAGGCCCTTAAGTGCCCTCCCTCATTTGTTATACTACCACAATTATACTATAAGTAATTTTCTAACTTAAGCTTAAGGTGAATTAATCATAAAATTTCATAAAATGAATGTATAATACAATCCCTTTGAAATTTCCCCTTTGACAGAATTAATTTAGAATTTATATATATATTTAAATTGTTAATATTTTAATAGTTGAAATCATTCTAGAGTTAAAGTATGCATATCTTTCCACTATCATACAGATAATTTTTTATTGAGAAGTGTATGGTGGTTAGAAAGATCCATACATACGTAACTGCTAATCCCCTACAATGAAAAGCCAAGAGCAAATGAGTAGAATGGCATTAATATGATAACTCTTTGAGGGATTGTTTTCAGAAGAATCAAACTTGCATGTGTTTAGTAATGAAAAGTGTACAAAGGTATTTACTTTATTATTTAAAATATCCAATGTAAATTATTGTTTTTGAACATGATATAGCTGAAAATGAAATACCATGTACCAGCTAATTGATAAGCTAAACAATGCCTCTTGTCAGATCAAAATTTCAAGCAGAGTCCTCTTTCCAGTGACATTTCCTTCTAATTCTATGTAAAAAATAATGAGGAGATTGAGTGCTGGAGAAAATACACATCATTTTGGCTGGTTTAGAAACAAGCCTATATACTACACACGACAGGAAAGATAGTCTAGAAAGGTGGAACTTGGCTCACAGTTATCTTCCAAATTGTATTATGATCTTTTAGGATTTTAGGGTAATTTCAAATAATTCACAAAGTTGGTGCTAACATTTGTAGCAGCTGAGTTTCTGTGGCTATGTAAAATTTACTTTGAATAATAATAGTATCTTTGTCTTGAAATTAAAAGTTCAAATAGTAAGATTCCTTGTTAAGCTTAAATTATCTACTTGTATGTGAAATTCACAATGCAAAGATTTCTGATAGTTTTTCATTTCAAATTAGACAGTAATGTTAAATTGTTCTATTTATGAAGTAATTCAATTTTTTTTAGTAATGGATTTTCCAATATTTAAATTACTTAATTTCAGGAGACTAATTTCCATAAAAGAGTAGGTTAATCCTTTTCATCTCCTTTCCTAATACAACTTTTAAACTTCAAAGAAAATGGAATTAATAAGGTGCAAATCTAATTAGAATTTCTCAGTGGATCCCAAGGTGTAGGGCTACTGGCTTTTCTGTTTATCAAGGGAAGATTTGAAGATAACTTGATGCTATACTTCAAGGTTCAAATGTGCTCTAAACTTACTCTGAGTTTTAACTGCTCTTGCAAGAGGCATATTATGGGGGCCTTCAGAGGTATTTAGTTTATACTTGCCTATCCTAAATGCATTACTGCTATATCTAAAGTGTCTTACTTCCCAGGCAGCATATTTTGTAAGCCAGAAATGTGTAATGTCGGTCCTGTTCTCTGTCATGTGTGTTGGCCTTGCTGACATATCCAGAGGCCCTGGAGCCCAAGTCCAATGTTCTTAGGACATAAATAACTGTCCTAAGCAGATAAATGCAATTGAAGAAGTGAAGAGTGTTTAAAAATATAGTTACTAAAATCTAACATTAAATACTCTTACACAAGCTTATTTGCTCTTCTATCATGTGATGATGGAGCAAGAAGGCCCTAGTCAAGTATATGCATCTACTCTTGGCTATAGAACTTTGGCAATCCACTCTGCTCATTATAAAGTATCTAGTTTCCTATATTTTGTCACAATCAGGAAAATCAAAGACACCTGACTTCAATCCATATGTTTTCACCAGGTTCTTTTACTTGGTTCTTGGTACTTATGTCCTTATAGTTCACCTACATGTCTGAAAGGGCCGGGCCTCCTGAACCAGAGCTACAAGATCTCCATGACACAGAGCAACTTTAGAATATCCAAGAGGAGTCCCAGTGAGCACCCAGTATGGAGGGTGTAACCTGGAACCAGACCAACGACTCATTGCAATGAACATTTACAAGCAAAGATCTGTGAACTAAAGGGTATATT
Organism: Peromyscus nudipes; assembly: GCA_902168325.1. Taxonomy (NCBI): domain Eukaryota; kingdom Metazoa; phylum Chordata; class Mammalia; order Rodentia; family Cricetidae; genus Peromyscus; species Peromyscus nudipes. Next base: position 49,771 of record CABHPH010159494.1, on the reverse strand, counting down.
TTGTGATTCACTGGCCCACACTACAGCTTCCATGCTGAGATTTTTTGTTTTGTTTTTTTGGTTGTTTGCTTGCTTTGATTTCTGGTTTTTGTTTGTTAATTTTGGTTTTACTTTTAAATTTTGTTTTGGGGGGTTGCAAGGGAAGAGGGTGAAAACAAGGGGATGGAGAAATGAGTGGAATTGGGATGCATGATATTAAATCCACAAAAAAATCAACAAGAAATTAAAATCAAAAAAGGAAATTAAATACATATTACTTTGAAATTATATTGCAATTGAAGTATATACAATATTTGAAATAACTACTTTAGAAAAGATGCTGCCAAAAGTCAGTGTCATGGGGAAAAACAGTTTTATATCTTTGACTATGAGCAAATATAGTAAGGAAAAAAATCAATAAAAACAGGAGCATTTATTTTTTAATTTTATTTTTACTATCATAATACAATTTCAAATTTTCTCCCTTCTTATTCCTCTTTTGAAACCCTCCCAATTACCCTGTCCCACTATACTTCAAATTTATGGTATCTTTTTTACTAATTGTTATTACATATTTTATTTATATACATATGAACAAAATTGTTATAACTGAAATATATATATATATATATATATATATTCCTAAATGTAGCCTATTCAATCCATATAATGGTACTTGAATGCATATTTTCATGGCTGATAATTTGGTACTGGACAACCATTTTTTGTGTTTTTCCCTGGAGAAGATCACCTCTCTCACTCCTAGGTTTTCTCAGTTGCCTGTAGTTCTTTTGTATGTAGATCTGAGGCTTCAAGTACTCTTCCTTGTCCACTTTGACATGTCCATTTGTGTCATCCTTATTTATTCCATGTTTGGACAGTCATGAAATTTTATGGGTGTAGCTTCTGATACTGCTCATTTCTATTCACAATAATTTATTCAAATTATTCAAATAAATTATTCAAAAATGCTGAAGAGGATTTTATATTCTTTTTGGATCTATTCTCTTCCAAATTGGTACTCTCTTCTTGAATGGATTAATCAGACTTCTTTTTTGTAGTAATTAATTAGGTTTTTTTTTTCTTGATTTTCCAAGACAGGGTTTCTCTGTGTAGCTTTGCGCTTTTCCTGGATCTCGCTCTGTAGACCAGGCCAGCCTCAAACTCACAGAAATCCTCCTGGCTCTGCCTCCCAAGTGCTGGGATTAAAGGCGTGAGACACCACCGCCTGGCAATTAGGTATTTTATATAACAATTTTGTTCATACACTATGTTTTTATCCTATCTTTACTCTGTCCCAGCTCCTCCCCAGTCCTTATCCACTTCTGTGCTCTCTTTTGTCTCTCATTCTAACTCCCTCACTTTCTCTCTCCTTGTCACTTGGCAGGCTCATGAAAGAATAGTTGACCAACACTAAATAAATTCTATGTTGTTGGGTTGTGTTTGTTTGCCCTTCATTATTTTTCAAGCTTTGTCTTATTTAAGTTCATTTCTTTTTATTTCAATTTTCTTCCTCTGTTTTTATTTTTGTTGTTGAGGGAAACATAATTTTAGTTTTAAATCATAACCTACATATAATGTGTCCTTTAGCTTTCTTTTCCCAACACTTGACACATAAATCCCATTACATAGGAATCCATTTATAGTGGCTTGTACCTCTGGACTCTAAATGGCTTTGGTTAAAAATAATTTTTTTTGCAAATATTCCTAGTTATAATTAGCTTTATTGTTAAGTCTATACTCTTTTCATACTATGTATACTTTGTTTTTTTTTGTTATAACCTCATCCTTTCTTCAAGATTTGTGTTTCCTAGAAGATTCCTAATTTTTTTCCCATCTCAATTCTCAGACTACCATAATTTACTAAGCTGGATTTAGAATTTTTCTTCACTAAAATTAAATTTTTCTTCCTTACTTTAAGTACTTCAATGTGAAACAAATGTTGAAAATATTCAAAATTCAGAAGAATAATAACATTTTTCAAATACCTATTCTTATTCAATCAACAAGAAATATTCCTTGTATGTCTTAATTTTACTGAATGTGACTCATGTGTATTCTATAAAATTTCACTCAGTTTCAGTATTGAGAAAACATTAGTTGAATCTCCTTCAGATTGCTACAGCTAACTCCTTCCCTCTTTGTGGCCCAGGTTTAATTCAGAATTTAGAGGACCTGTGTTCTAGTTTGGAAGTCATGTTTTTCCCTCTTTAATGTCTGTTCTCAGATGCTTCTGGTCTGAACTATGGGTGGGGGCTTGTGCAGAGGAAGGGCAAATACCTATTCATTTCATTGATATTTATGCAACATTTGCTTGCTATACCGGCTTGCTCTGATGCCAGACATCTGCAGAGGACATAATCTTTGTGTTAAGTATTTTGTGGGCCTTTGTCAGAATGGTGTCATCAGGCATTCTTTCCTGACAAGTTCGTCCTTAGGCTCCCCTTATTTTGTTGTTTGCACCATCCGTTTTATGTTTTCTCACCGGTTCTGTCTTACGCTAACCTATGCTATTGATGATGTGCTTCCCTCCCTTTCCTTCCGTTTTATATAGCATTTGGTCATAAAGATTGTTGTTCTCCAAGTTGTTGCAAGTGCTTTATATTATGGACAGACGTTCCCACATAAAAATGTGTTCTTTATCAGTGCTAAAGAATTTAAGGTGTTCATTTCCCTTTTTCTGTTACAGGACCCCTATTCTTACCTGATTCTGTGAACTTGATAACAGTATTGAAGATTTTCTGGCTATCTTTGTTTTACATTTTGTTTTGTGGTTTGTCATTTACATCTTTTTGCTTTTATTTTTTTTTTGTTTGGTTTTTCGAGACAGGGTTTCTCTGTGTAGCTTTGCGCCTTTCCTGGAGCTCACTTGGTAGCCCAGGCTGGCCTTGAACTCACAGAGATCCGCCTGGCTCTGCCTCCCGAGTGCTGGGATTAAAGGCATGCGCCACCAACGCCCGGCTTGCTTTTAATTTTATATCAAGTTCATAAAAATGTATTCTACACTTGTCATGCTATAAATATAATATATAATGCTATATGTTGTATATTCTATAATAATAATTATAGTGGTATATCATATAATGAGTACAGTTTTATATAGACAATTGTATTTTGTCAAAGTGTTCATGAATCTGGTGTCATATTTTCTAAGATATCTACCTAATACAGTTAAAATACTCTGGTAAAATACTGCCTCTTGTTTCATGCACCATATTTCTCATAACTTTTATATTCACTATGCAATCATGTTTAGGAAGAAATAACTACCCCAATAGGCTATAAAATTAATTTTAAGATATACTCTTGTTATAGAATTTTGAAATGCTCATGTATTATTGGCTTAGGGTTTAAAGCAACAGAGTCATTTTCTTGCCATGATTGTATGTCTGGTTTTAAACTTTAAATATTTTAATAAAAAAATCAATTTTATGTGTAATAGTTTATACAATAAAAATACTGCATGTCCCAGTATAAATAATTCTTTTATCACAGAATTCTGTTATTATGTGGCATGATTTAAATAAATATTCAACTTTTAAATAATATTAGCATAATGATTATTAATCTCACTAATAAATCTTTTAAAGGAGTTGTGGAAATGCTCTATTAAAAGCATTATGTTTGAATTAAGCATAATATTATTGATCTTGACATGAAAACGAATGAAGTCCCAGTAAATAGCAAAATCAATCAAAGAATCACTCAACTATCTAAGAAAACAATGCTCCTGCCCTTTAGATTATCAGCCTCTAGCAAATTGTTCTTTATATTTTTTGATGATATTGCTTTGTTAAGATAATAATATGAAAAGTAATTTCTGACTATGTGTGAATATTCTATTTGTTTTATCACAATAATTGTCTAAGCTTCTTTCAGGATTGACTGTTTTATTATTGCAAGGAAAGTGGTAGGAAACAAATTTTGTAGAATGATTCTACAGTCATCAGTTCAATGTTCATATATGCCACTGTGTGAGTGAGTGTGTGTGTGTGTGTGTGTGTGTGTGTGTGTGTGTGTAAGTGTACAAGAGAGAAACAGAAATAGAGACAAATTGACAGATAGAGACAGACAGACAGACAGACAGACAGAAAGAAAAGAGAATTTCTTTGGTTTTGGCCAAACAATGACTCATAAAATATTTCTATTAGAAAATTCTGTAAAACAAATATTTACAGTATACCGAGACTTTCTTATTTAAGAATGAATTTATTAGTTAATTTTTTCAGTGATTAAAATATTACATACATTCTCTCTTACAACTTTATTTTCTAAGTTAGAAGGGCAACTAAAAATTTCAGATAAATGAGATATCTAAGTGGTTAATAAAAATAGAAGTAGTTCTCAGCAACTATGAAGGCTTAGGTTTCATACTAGAATAAGGGATAATAACAAATAAATAAGAAGGCAAATAAAAGAATATGCTAACAAAACCCAAAAGTATAAATAAATAAATAAAAAATAAATAAATAAATAAATAACAAAAATAACAGTGATCTTTTAATCATTTCATTTTAATTTTCTTTAGTATATTTGTAACTTTCATATAATTTGATATTAGTAAGTTTTTCACACAGTGTTTCACATTGCTTTTTTAAAATCAAATGAAAAACAATGTTAACAACATCTGAAAGTATATTTGTGCTGTCCAGTTTTATGCCAACTTGACACAATCCAGAGTTATCTGAAAGGAGAGAACCTCAGTTAAGAAAGTGCCTCCATAAGATCCAGCTATAATGCAATTTCTTAATTAGTGATAGATGGGAGCATGCCCAGTACATTTCTGGTATGCCATCCCAAGTCTGGTGGTCCTGGGTTTGCCACACCAACTCCAGTGTCGTCCGTGTGACATGAACAATTATGTCTATAATAGCGGATGGGAGATACGTGTCCCACGGGACTAAGCTCCCTGGAGGTCCCTGGCAGAGTACCCGTGTTATGCCTCCCTCTTGAAGGAGACGTGCTTCATGGATCATGAGCTCCCTGGGCTAGGGGTTCTGTATAACTGCTTTTCTGATAATGTTCTAATTAATCTATGAAGCACAGCAAAAATTAATGAATGCTTGGGTTGTGAACTGTGGAGGAAAGGGGAAGCTGGACATGGATCTTAATTAAATATAGCAGAATGAGCTATTTTTTAAGACCCCAAGCCGCTAGATAAAGCACTTCTAGGGAATGAACACTCACCCACTAGGAATCCTTTAGGAATCCCAACTAAAGTGATTTATGGTAGAAAACGTTATCTCATAGGAGGCAGATGGTGGGCCCCTCTGTTGAGGAAGTTCAGCATGGGAAACTTAAGGACTACAGCAGAACCCCTTCTCCTTACAGGCATAAAAGTACAAGAGTCCATATTCCAGCAGGTAAAAAGGTATTTATATTAAAAGAGACATGTGATAAAAGAACTGAAGAAAGACTTAGGGAGGATCTGCAGCATCCAAATTGGCTAAGTGGGTCATGAGAACCAGGAGAGTAGAAGTACATAATAAACTAGAGAGCAGCTGAGATAAAGATGAAGGACACAGCTGCAACCGCAAGGAAGCCCACACAAGTCTAGGGACTGTACTAAGTTTAAAAAACACAGACTGCTCTTTGGGTCATAAGTTCTTGTGGGTGAAGGGATATGTCTAGCACCTTTAATAACTGTGTGCTTGCTGTTTTTGAAAGATGATGTAATTGAATTATTGCCAAGCTCTTGCTGTTCCTTGTATGACTTGACAGTTTTCTTTTCTGTATATAAACTACTGATTTGCAGAAGTAAAATTGCAGTAGATTCAAATCACTTCTGAGTGTGTTGTCTGTCTGTCATTCACCGAATCCTTGCCTTCTGACTACCCAAGCCCTGGTTCTCCTATGGTTGTGGTACTCCTGGTACGCCAGTTCGTGGCATGGGTTCTATAAAGAAAGCAGACTGAGCAAGCTATGGAGAGCATGACAGTAAGCAGCATTCCTCCAAGGTTTCTGCATGAGCTCCAGCCTCCAGGTTTTCATCTTGCTTAAGTTCCTGTCCTAACTTTCTTCAATGATGAACAGCTGTATGCTGTGAATGTGTTGTTCTGATTGATTGATTGATTGATTGATAAATAAAATGTTGATTGGCTAGTAGCCAGGCAGGAAGTTTAGTATTGGTGGGATAAGGAGAGAGGAGATGTCTGGGAAGTGGAAGGCTGAGTCAGAAGATGCTGCCAGCCACCACTGCCGTGAGAAGTAAGATGTAAAGTACCAGTAAGCCACAAGCCACATGGCAACTTATAGATTAATAGAAATTGTTTAATTTAAGATACAAGAACTAGATAGCAAGAAGCCTGCCCTGGCCATGCAGTTTATAAGAAATAAAAGTCTCTGTGTGTTTACTTGGGTCTGAGAGGCTGTGGGCCCTAGCGGGACTGGAGAAAACTCCAGCTATGCCTGTGTGTGTGTGTGTGTGTGTGTGTGTGTGTGTGTGTGTGTGTGTGT